>PVKA01007415.1:0-77941 GCA_004027165.1 Ctenomys sociabilis | reverse complement strand
TTTTTTTTTTTTTTTTTTTTTTTTTGTCTTTTTGAGACAGGATCTCACTATGCACTTCAGGCTGGCCTTAAGTTCACTTTGTAGCTCAGGCTGGTCTTGAACTTGCAACAATCCTCCTGCCTCAGCCTCTAATCCCCCAAGGCTGGGATTACAGGCATGTGCCACCATGCCTGGCTCAGCAAATCTTTCTTCTCATAGAATTGTGCCAAAGTACTGCATATTTATCCTAACTTCACTGTTTATACAGACACAGAATGGTTCTTCCTTTGTATCCCCCCTTTTTTTGTTTAGTCCTGTCAAAAATGGGTTTTCTATTGTCATTCAATTATTATAGATGCTTGAGTTCAGCGAACCAATCCAACACAGTCCATCAGTCTATAGTAATAGTGGGTTATCCGAAGAATTTGTTGACTAGAGCCATTTACAGCTCAGCTTATTATTATGGCTTTATTTTTTATACCTCGTTTTCATACTTTTCTGCTGGATGGTTAAATGAGCAGATAGATTGACATGGGGAACAGAAGTGAAGAAATAACTCTCTTTAGATAGTGATTTTCACTATTATTTTGCTAAAGCCAGCTGGTCTTACCTGGAAGGCACTGATGGTTGGAGAACATTGCAGTGGAAGTCATTCAAATGCTTTGTTCCAGATGTTTCCATCCTGCCATCCACTTCTTGGCCCTCCTTGTTTTAGTGAAAAGGAATCACGTTAGACCACATACACAATATGTATTATCATTCATGTATACAAATAACAAAATTTGCTTTATATTTTATACTTCTTATTGTTACATTTTTAAAGGAAAGATGAAGGCAGTTCTCAGACTGGGTATGGGTGCCCTCTAGATAGATCAGAAAGCTCTTATGAACCACTGGCCTTGCTGCTTAATGCCAAGTGGAACATTTAGGTAAACAGTTCAGCTAATGAAATGTAAGACCCTGGGGGCCACAGTGACTTCTGAGCAGATAAAAAACAACGGACCCACAGCCAGCATGTATTGGGATACACAGAGGGAGTTTCAGTTCTTTCCTCTGTGTCTGCACCCTGTAAATACCCTGGTGCTTGGATGCCACAAACCCAGCCTGGCTACCATCCCTCCAAAAGACCAGAGTGGGAATAGGAGCAAAATCAATCCCCTCTCCTCTCCTTCAATGAATTCCATTTCCTCCATTCATCCAGCTATTCATTTACTCATTCCATGTTCTTTATTTAGCCCCATTTGCTGCCAGGCACAGGTCTAAATCTTTGAGGAGTATGAAGATGACAAGAGAATACAGTTTTCAGTGAGGCATAATTGCTTCTTGCTACAAGATATATATAAGCAAAACTGCCTGAGAGCCAGGCCTATCCATGCCTACTCGAGTCTGCAGAGAGAGAGAAGGAGCCTCCAGTCACACCAGGCATGGGAGGCTGTCCTCACCACATGAAAGGGCCATCATGTGGCAGAGGGAAAAGCACTGCTCAGGTGGACAGGAATCACGTGGGAATCCTGGACCAATTCTAGCTCAGGGCATGACTGGGCAGCTTACTCACCTCTAAAAGCACTGTCACAGGGACAGGGGAAACACTACACTAGATGATGTGGAGAAAGTGAAAATCATGGTGCTGGGCATTCCTGGTGCTTCACAGTGATCACTGGCACCACCTTCATTGATACTGTCACCTACACTACCATCACCACCAGCAGCAGCACCCGCAGCACAATCACTACAATCTCATCTGTGTCACTACCATCATCTCCAGCTCCATCATTGGAGTGGGCCATTAATAACAATTGTTATTAATGCTCAGATTCCAATGGATGGCAGCTAAATATGTAAGCAGTCACCAAGCCCAGGCCAGCCCAGTACATGTGGACTTGGTCCTACAGTAGGAGTCACAGATCCACTGAAGGACAAGTGACTTAACAGGGCTGGAGTTCTACTTTAGGCAACTAAGTCAGGCCAGATGTGTAGAGAATGTAAGTGGAAGAATCAGAGAGTAGAAGGGAGTCTGCCCTTCTGATCAGTTTTATTATAGAAGGATAAGGCAATGGAATGCAGGCACCAAGGAGCACGGGGCAAATGGAGATCAGTGTAACGGTGGAACAGTCCTTGACATCAGGAGGGGGAAGAGCTTCAGGAGAGCCTTGTTTGCTCTCAAGGGTGAAGACCACCTTCAGAAAACTTTTAAAGCAACTCTGTTAGTGTCCTGTGGCTGCTATAACAAGTTACCACAAACCTGTTGGCACACAGCCACAGAAATTCGATCAGAGTTGTGAAGGATAGAATCCCACCAGCAGTCCCACTGGGCTATAGTTAAGGGTCCAGCAAGGCTGTGCTCCTCTGGTTGACCAAGGAGCACAAGTCCATGGTCTTCCAGCTTGCAGTGCTTCCAGGACTCCTTGGCCCACATCCCCTACCAGCATCCTCAGTGCTGCAGCTCTGACTCTTCCAAACTCCATCTTTTCAAAGGTCAACATGTTGCCTATTTTCTTAAACACTACCATTCTTTGTATATGTTGCTTGGAAGGACCTTAGCAATGACTTGGGCCCACCTGGAGGATACATGACAATCTCCCCATATCTTGGTTATTTTCTGTCATTTTTGAGACATAATACCCAACACTCAAAGTTAGAGGAGGAAAGTTTTATTTAGCTCACAGTTTAAGGAATTTTCAGTCCATAATTAGCTGGCTCCGAGGCAGGGTGGCCTGGCACAGGGGCAACAGCTCAAGGCAGTGGAAGACAGCTAAAGTAAGAAGAGCAAAAAGGCAGCAAGGAGAACAAGAAGGAGAGGTGAACAAGCCTCCTTCCTGCCTTACATGGCTAAGCAGACTACCTGCCATGGGGCAGGCATTGCACGCACACCATCTACATGCTGTGTTCTTCCTCAGGATGAGGATGTTCACAGAGTGAAGACCTCTGCCCCCTGCCAGGTCACTTAGTTACTCTTCTAAACTTCTCAAGTTGACACAATGCATCGGCCATCACACCCCACTTCAAGATCCTAAGCACCATCTCATTACTTTTTTCTATATAGAATAATATTCTCCCTTTGGTCATGTAAGGTAACATCCACAGGTTCCATGAAGGAGGACCAGGCCACATTGGGTGCCCCTTCCATTCCCTGCAAGAGCAGTCAGCTTGTTCTGATGCTGTCATCTCCCAACCAGCCACCATCTGGTGTTCTCCGTCCAGGGCCCAGCAGCCCACGCTTTATGAACCCCTCGCACTTTGGCCCACTCCAATACACCTGGACAAGAGCAAGTCTCCCAGCTCCCACACCTCCCACATCCTGCCCAACTTAAATGCCTCGTACAGAATTCTGAGCCTTGTCTGTTCTTCTGCAGTGGCTCCTGCACCCCAGCCCCTAAGCAAAGCCCAGGTATCTCACACAGGCAGGTAGAACCCTCTCTGATTCATCTTCTCCTACCTTTATGGCCTTGCTTGTTTTGTACACCTCATAGTTAAGACATTAAACTCCTCAATGTCTTGTTGCCACAAGGCCACAGGCACCCTCAGCCAGAGGCTTATGAAAATCAGAGCTGTGGGATAAAATGTACCTGTGGTGAAGCACCTGAAGACATAAAGATGGTGAAAGAGGGCAAGGAGGAGGAGGAGGAGGAAGAAATAAATAAGGATCAGAAGAAAGAAGATTTACATTTTATAGGGTGCTACTCTCCAATTAGTTGACTGATTCCTAAAGATTGAATCTATGGCACATGTACTAAGTCTCATGGAATGGAAGGCATGCCATAACTAGTAAGATATGAATTATTTCTATATTATAGGCATGAAAATAAAGGGGAAAGAGCAGTGCAACTTACCTAAAATAGAATAGTTGATAGTTCATGAGCCACGTTTCAGCCTCGAGTTTTCTTCCCTTAGTCCTAACCCCTACATTATGGTCATTTGCCTGGATTAAAGGAACTCTTGGTGATGGAGTAACACAGTTCATGAAACTGCAGGGTGTCATGGAATGCCCAGTACAGGACTGTTATTAGACAGGTGTCCACAAGAATGGGGAGCCCCTTACTCTCAGCCCGCCTAACCCCTCCAGACACTTAGCCTTAAATGAGGACCCACGGTTCTTGATCCTGCCACTGTGGTCCTGCTGTTCTTCTTGGTTCCAGCCAGATGCAAGTAGCACACACTATTCGACATGATGGCCACATATGGAAGGTTTGCGTTGGAGCATGACTGGTCACTATGGGACTTGTGGGCACCTCCTAGAATGGCTGGAACTTGCTGAAGTATTTCTCATGAATCCACTTTAAAGAAAAATCTAACTTGAGTTTTAATCTGAGTCATAATGAATAGTACTGATGCAAATCATCAAAAAGACATTAAACTGACAACCACTAAATTAAATGGAAAATTGCTAGAGAAAAATGCCCTTAGTCACAAACACAAATCAAGACAGCAAGAAGATTAGGTGAACCTTTAAGTGGAGGGAAACATGGTTAGTTAATGAAATTTTGCTTGAACTCAGCGACATGTCTCTGCAATCCCAGCTACTTGGAAGACTGAGGCAGGAGGACTGTCAGTCCTACGACAGCCCAGGAAACTTAGCAAAACCTGTCTCAAGATAAAAAATACTGAAGCGCAGCATGTGAGTGAGACTTCCTGGGGCTGCTGGACCCTGAATAGACCCAGAGCACAGGTCCGGTATGAGACCACCCAGGTCACCAGATCCTGAAGCTACCCAGAGTCCAGACCCAGCGTGGAACCCTTCAACAGAACTCCCTGCAAAGAGACTAGAAGCAAGACCCACCCAGATGATTCAGGAGCAGAATATCCTGACAGAGTGACACAAAGGATTCACCTGCAAAGCTGCAGCAGGAAGTAGTGGAGCACAGCAGTTAGACCCAAGCCACACCCACCCGGAGGAGTCTGAACTTCATAGATCTGGTGCTAAGGTAATAACTCTATCTAAGCTCTACACCAAAGGCCAAAAGTCAATGGTATACAAAATGACAAAGAAAAAGAATGACAAAGAGAAGGAACAAAAAGCAGTCTTAGGCCCCGAGTCCACCCAGTACAAATGCAGAAGACACTAGCACAGAGGAAACTGGAAATCACACACCTGAAATCTCTGAATAATAGCGTTGGAAGTAAAGAAACAACTGCAGAAAGGTATAGAAGAAATCAGATCAGAAATATTTTCTGAAGTAAAAAAAAAAGCAGTGATTGCTATAATCAAAGAAGTACTAAGTGCTTCTAAAGAGTACACTGATAAAAAAAATAGAGCAGAATATCAAAATGATGGAATCCCTGAATAAGCAATATAGGAAAGAAATAGAGTGTATGAAACAGATCCAAAGTGATATACAGGAAATTAAAACATCAATCACAAGCTTGCAAATCCGTTTGAATGAAAGTAAAAATAGACTCTGACCTTAAAGACACCATTGCAGCTAGTGAAAAAGTAAGCAAAGATCTCTCAAAAACAACTAGGATGTAGGAAAAAATAATTCAACACCTGCAAGGCAATGCAAAGATGAACAATGTGAGACTAATAGGCATCAGTGAGAAGGAAGGAGTCAATACAAATAATATAAAAAGAGTATGGGCAGAAGTAATAGCAGAAAACTTCCCACAATCTGACATTCAGGTAACTGAAGCATATAGAACTTCAAATAACATCAACCCAATTAAAACTACTCCCAGATATATAATAATCAAGATTCCAGAAATTCAGCACAGGAACAGTATACTAAAGGCTGCTAAAAAAAGATACAGATCACACTTTAAGGAAAACCCATCAGAATAATGGCAGATTTCTCTTCACAAATCATCAAGTCAAGAAGAGCATGGAGCAAAGTACTTCAAGTCTTGCAAGAAAACAAATTCCAACCTGATATACACTGCAAAATTCCAGACTGATATGCACTGCAAAACTCTCTTTCAAGTATCATGGAGAAGTAAAATACTTCCATGACAAAGAACAACTAAAGAATTTCATGATGACAAAGCCAAGCCTACACAGACTACTAAATGATGTTCTAGAGAGGGAGCAAAGTGATCACAACCCCATGAATGAGAATGGGAAGAACCCACCAAATAGGGAAAACAAACACAGGAGAATAAGAGGTATTCAATAGTAGTCTTTCAGTTATTCTTTTGTGTACAATAGCAAAATATTTCCATCAGCACACTCTACAAATGGACTTCTCTTGCACCCTATGGGTCATGACTCCATATGGGTCTACAGGGTGGACTTCAAGGAAATAGCTGTAGCTCAGTCCCACAAGTGACACCTGGCCACCAGTAAGTGTGATGGTCATTATCCATGTCCACAGCACACTAGACCTTTGTGCAATATCCTATCCTCAAACTGTCAGAAGTGATGGTCATTTATTTGTCATTTCAGCATTTATCTTATGTTTTATTCTTAGTATTTCTTTACTATCATGAAAACTTTTTCTTAGTTCAATTGTTTTGAAACATTTAATTTTTTGTTTTAAGATTTATTCTATATCTTTGAATTACAATTTATCTAAAAGACATCGTTAGATATCTTTTCCTAGTATTAGAAACTTTAAAAAGTATATTCCCATTTTCTGTTGACATCATGTTACTTCTTCCCTGTCTTTTATACACACATACACACACATATTTATGAAAAAAATACACGTGTTGGTACTGTTTCATAGAAATCTTCAATGGCCTTTTAAATAAGGATTCATCGAATATATTTTATATAGCCCTGCATAACTATCACTTTGAGAGCTCTTTATTCTTCACCCAGGGTATACTATAACTTCTCTGTAACTTCTCTGGCCTTTTGAATTATGCTCTGTGTTATTTCCTATATGCTACATCTGCAGGTATTAAAGTATTTCAAGTTTGTATAACTAGAAAATATTTTACCTTTAGTTTTCCAAGTTATGTTTGCTAAGTATAAAATTCAAAGAGGATAGATTTTTTTAATCTTTCAGTCCTTTAATTGGTCTAGTTTCTTACACACTTAGTCCTTTTTTTTTCTTTCTAATATGGAATAAGATGCTACTTAATTTTGTTCTCCCATAGCTAATATTTTTATGTATATGCTTTAATCATTTTTTTCTTACAATAAGTTTTGGACAATTTCATTTTTGTGTATTTTGGTATGATTTTATTTAAATTTCTTGTGTGAAAGGTTCGTTTTTCTTGGAAATGTGGTATTATAAGTTGAACTAAATTCAGAAATTTTAAATCTTTAAATATTTGTTGTCTACTCCTTTCTACTTTGAGAATTCTAATTATATGAATATAAAAAAGAAAGGAGCAGTTAATACTTACAATTTTTGTTTTTACTCTGATTTTTTTCCTCTCTTGAATTTCTTATAACTTCTTAGTTTTTTTTTTAAACAAAACTTATATATTTATATCTGGTAATCTGAAAAACTAATTTGCACATAGCATCACATAATGCAGCAACCATTGTTGGATTCCTATTACTTTATTTAGTTAAATCTTGTAACATGTATAATGCTCATTTCTTCAATTACTATCTTGTATTCTTTAAAAATAATAATAAAAATACAATGTTAAAAAGAAAATAAATAAAAATAGCTTGGTGGGGCCAGGGAGATAGCTCAGGGCATAAGCACTGGCCTGGCAAGCACAAGGTCTTAAGATCCCTGGTACTAAAGAAAAGCTTCATTTTTAAAAATAGCTTGGTGATAATAAGTTCTTGGGCTTAATCTCTAATACTGAAGAGAAAAACTTTGTTATGAAGTTTTAAAAAGAAAAACCTTGATTCAATAAAAATAAATAAATAAATGAGATTAAAAAAAAAAAAAAAGAAAAGAAAGAAACTGAGTAGCAGCTTGGAAAATGGCTTCGCTGCAGGGAAAAGAACACGATCAGTGCATGTCTTAGTTACTCCCCTCATTGCTGGGGCAAAACACCCAATGCCCAAAACTTCATGGAAAGAGAAGTTTATTCTGACTCATGCCACCCCCCACAGTGTGCCAGCTCCAAGGCGGGGCAGCATGGCACAGGGGCACGCTGAGCAGGAAGCAGTGGACACAGGAGCTAGGAGGAGAGTAGCCCCTTCCAGCCACGCTGCAGCATCCGCTGCTTCCAGGCAGGCTCTGCCCCATGAGTAGGTCTGCAGTAGGGGACTGTAATCCCACCACCTTGCCAAGGCCCTGCCTGTGTGTACCTCGGGTTCTTGGGGGACATCTATGTCTAAATTACAGCAATGCCTTTAATAGGCTCTGTGTGTTTTCCTTTTAAAGTACTCACCAGGGAAAGAGTCTTCCATGCTGAGATGCCTACAGTGAAAAATGCTTCAGGGGTCAGAGCATCTTCACTTGCCAATGGTGGGGAGAGCACTTGCTATTGCAGTTGGTGCTGGTCCTCCTTCCTACCCTGCCATTCCCCACCCCTGTCCACCTGTCCACATGCTGCATCCCTTAGGGGCTAGTTTAAATGCACTTCAGCTGTAAAATGTTTCCTGATGCCCTGCCTAGCAGGTGTTTTGTTCCCCTTGAACCCTGCCCTATTCCTCACATATTCCCGTCTTTTCATGGCACCAGGCTCACACTATCATTTTCGGAATCTCAGTTGTTCCTGCCCAGTGGATTCCACACAATTTGCAACCTGCCTGTGTCTGCAACCCCAGGGCCCAGGCCAGAACCCCAGCACCTGAGAGCTAGCACAAATGCCTGGATGAAACAAGACGATACAAGTGCCACACTGACCACTTACGCACTGGTAATTGGGGTTGATGGGCTACTCCCCTCAGCTCACCTGAGCCTGGGCACCCACCTGGAAGCAACCACTGAACCTCTGTCCTAAGGCACATGCCCCAAGGTAAAGGTGCTACTGAGCCTCCTGCCTCACTCACAGCATCCTCACTTCAGTGGGAGCTCACTGAAGGCTCAAGCACATGGAATGCACTTCACACACCCAATGACAAAAGAGAAAGAACTAGGGCAAGACCCCATCACATTGTCAGTTGTGTTCTGGAAGCCCATAGGCAGGTTCTCCAGACTGGCATAACATTTTATTTATTTATTTTTATTTATTGATTGTATTTTGTGCAGGGTCTCACTACGTAGGTTGGAATCATACTGATCTTCCTGTTTTCAGCCTCCCCTGCTCTGGGATTACAGGTGTGAACCACCATGCCCAGACTCAGTCACCAGCCCAGCACACCCAGGGGTGGGGCCTGTGCAGCATATTGTACCTGGGATTGAACCCTGGTTCCTGCACTTGCCTAAGCAGGTGCTTAGTTCACTGAGCTATCTCATCATCCCCACTTCGGGCATAACATTTTAAATCCCTAAACCCAGAACATTTGGTGCCCATGCTACCTTCCTTTCTGCCAGCATGTAGCCACTCACTTTGACTGTACCATCACCTAATTAAACATCACTGCTTTTTGCCCAACAGTCCCAATTCACTTCCAAGTCTTTGTTTGTTGCACACAAGAACCTGGGAACCCATATTGGACCCAATCACTCATGGTAATGCTAGGGAGAATTTAAGTCCCAGCACCACTTTCTCTAAATGGGTCTGCCTCTTATGCATGGATAAACTCATTGATCTCTTGTCAGAAGATTGCTAAACCATAAAAACAGGCAAGACAGATGTTGGAGTTGGAGCATTCCGCTCAGAGCACACAGCCCCAGAGGGAGCATGTTACGCTGCCCTGAAGTCACTGCCCTCTTTCTCCTGCATATGAATAAACCAGCTCACCTTTGATCACTAGAACTAAAGAACAAACTTGCTCAAGAAAGATGTAGCTCTGAGAGCTGGGACAGGCCTGGAGAGTAACTGTGGATGACGGTGGGAAGGTTGGAAAAATGCTCTCAATAACTTCAAATGGCTGTTGATGCCCATAACGGCTTCTCAAGAAGGAATGGCTTGATGCCCCTGGATGAACATCTGCAGACGCCCCAATTCTTCTCCAGGACACAGAGCTAAGGGAACACTAGCTATGTGGCCATAGGCAGCAGGGTGTCTGGTGGGAAGAGTGCACTTCGGTGTCTGCTGTCTGGATCTGAATCAGCTCTGCCACACACACTCTGTCACCTTGAGCAAGTCACTGAATCTCCTTTCTTCAGTTTTTGTCCCCTACAGAATGGCTTAATTATTTTTTGTAGAGAGCTGCGAATAGCCACGCCTGAAAGAGGGCTAGCCACGCCTGAAAGAGGGCGCTGGCTTCTGCCAGACACAGCCACACCTTAAAGACACAGCCACACCTTAAAGACACAGCCACACCTTAAAGACACAGCCACACCTTAAAGACGGTGCTGGCTTCCGCTGCCTTCCACCCCCACCGGGGGGTGAGTGCTCTCCATAGCAAACAACTTCTCATTTGGCTAAGGCTAAGACTATGGCGTTGCTTCCGCGTACCTGGACCTATCGGCTGTGCCCACGTGGCACTCCGGGGTTGGACGCCCACTGGTTTAAAGCCATGAGCAGGCTTCCCCTCAGGAGGCGGGACGCAAGCAAGCTAGCAGGGAGGCAAGGGGAAGAAGATTGTATAGGGGTCCTGAATAAACCGCGGAAAGAAGAGCTGGTTGTCGCGTCTTCCTTGCCGGCGAGGTTGCGCGCGACAATTTTTAATTAATTTTATTGAGAAATAGCAAAAAGACAGTTTCAAAACAGGTTAGAGGACAGTTACAATAATTATTACATTGCATATTGTTATCTTCATAGCAGGTCTTCACAGCATAAGATGCAGACATGATATCTTGTCTTAATATTAGTGCAAATCTTTCTTCTCATTGAACTAAGAGAAAGTAATTGTATATCCATCCTATTTTGTATAGACAGATATATTTTTTCACTACAAAATGGTCCTTTATTTACATCCCCCTTTTATTGTTTAGTTTTGTCAGAGACAGGTATTCCATTGCTATTCAAATAGTATAGGTACATGAATTCAGCAAAATATTCCAATATAGTCTAGTAAACCATAACAGTAGTGGATTATCTGCAGAACTGGCAACATTGGAACTTTTTGACTTGAGCCTTTCACAGCTCAACATATTAACATGCGTTACTTTATATACCTCATGTTGATACTTTTCTTCTAGATGGCTAAGACCAAGATAAAGCAAGAACTGTATAACAAAAAAAAATGTAACATTTGTATCTGACAAGGTCAGTCAAATCCCCTCAGGATTTACCCTGAAACCCTGTACAGCAGTTTGTAGATCCTTTGTCATTGTCAGCCATCTGAATGAGTCACAGCTATTGCTTCACCAATTTTCTCTCCATGTGATTCTCCTTAGGAACACTATACATCATCAATCACTTTCCTTTGTGGCCCCATAATCTCCTTGATCAGAAAATTTGGAACAACACTGAGTTACAGGATGGTATAATATAGGTTCTCTTATGTTTTTGCATGTCAAAAGTGTACCCACAGAGTGAAAAGACAACCCACAAATTTGGAAAAAAATCTTAACTAATAAATACTCAAAGGTCTTCTGTCTAGAATTTATAAAGAACTAAAAAGATACTAAAGCCCCAAAATTTAAAGACGCAATCCAGAAATGGGCATCCAAGATGAACACACACTTTCCAGAAGAAAAAAATTCTAGAAGCTAATAAATACATGAAAAAATGCTCCACATCACTAGCCATCCATGAAATGCAAATTAAAGCAACATTAAGATACCATCTCACTCCAGAAAAAAATGGCTATCATAAAGAAATCTCCAATGTTGGAGAAGCTGTGGGGAAAAGGGAAGTCTTCTCCACTGCTGGTGGGGGAAGGTAGACTGGTGCAACCATTATGAAATCAATGTGGAGACTCCTTAAAACACTAGGACTGGAAATCCCATTCAATCCAGCTATGCCCCAACTTAATTATTTTTAATGTTTATTTATTTGTTTGATACAGGGTCCCACTATGCAGTTCAGACTCTTAGTGATCCTCTTGCCTCAGCCTTCCCAGTGCTGGGGTTACAGATGTGCACCAACATGTTCATTCTTGGTGGCCAGCCTGGCATTGGTACTGAGAATTAAGCTCAGGTCCATGCACTTTCCAGGCAGGTGCTTAGACTGTCTCAACAGCCCTAAATGATTAAGTGTTTATAAAATGTTTAGCACAGGACAGTGTGTAGCACACCCCTAAAATCCCAACACTCTTAGACCCCAGTTTGAGCCACTTAGCAACTTAGTCTGAAATTTGTCTCACATTTTTAAAAATTAAAAAGATTGGGGTGTAGCTTAGCACAAGGATCCTTGGTTCAACCTCCAGTACTGAGAAGAACACAGGTTAGCACAGAACATTTTCTTACAGGAAGCACATCATAAATCACCAGTACCTTGACCTCTCCTGGGGGTGCTGTTGACCCATGCCCAGAGCCTCTGCGGGGTGGCATGGAGCTTCCCTCTATCCACAGGAAAACAGCACTGGGGGCTGTAGGCCTGAACTCAGACCGGGTCAAAATACCCACTACCCTCTTTGGCACCTTCCCTGTCGTCTTTTTGATGGATACACAAAATATTGGTTTGTAAAATGCTTCCCTAAGGAAGTATCCATCCATCATGAAAATCTCTGATATATGAAGAAAAAAAGCAAAATAAAGCCACCAGAGAGTTCTTACAAGTCTGACTGACTCTAACCAGAGGAGATGCAGGAACTTAGGGATTGAGACTGATGCCTGAGTCATCAAATGAAGGAACCCTAGGATGGCCCCAGGAAGTGTCCTTGTGACAACCTGGCTTCCACTTCCCTGAAATTGAGAAGCAGGGTGTGGTACCTGCATCACGGCAGCTCTGGAAGGACTGGATGGGTGGACCCATGAGGGGCCTCTGGCACAGTGCTTGACACAGAGCTGTTAGCGCTAGATGTTGTCTTCGCGGTCTTAGTCCCAAAGCGCATCCCAAGCCTCTGTTCTAGCCCACCCCTTATCCCCACCTGCGCAGGCCCTGTACTCCTTAAACACTGTCCAAATCAGAATTCAAAGCATCAGACACCCTACCACCTGCACCAGGCTCCCCCAGCCCCAGCATCTGAGAGCTCCACGAACCACAACATTGAGTCTGTGGGAACAAAGACTACAACACTAACCAAGCTTGAATTCTGGGTCCCTAAAACAAGAAGCAACTATGGCAATAAATCCATCTTTGGAGTATGAGGGCTTTGTTCCGTTTTGTTCTGCAATCTGTGGAGCTCATGTTCTTACTATGTGGGATAGTGTCAATCCAGACAAACTTAAACTTAACCCCCCCTTGTTATACTTTAGCTGTGTGACCTTGAGCAAGGAGCTTGACCTTTCTGAGCCTCTTCATCCTTAGCAGTATAATGCTCATGACCAGAACTATTCAGAAAGCCACTATGAAGACCTAGTGAGAGCACTCTGCCCACCCTGCTGGCCTCAGTGTGGAGTAAGCACCAAAAAATGAGCGTTTTCCTAATTATAACCCTGTGGTCTAATTTTCATCATTAAAGAAGAATGCACTAACCACAGAGTTGGATGATAATTTACTTAGAATTTCACAAATTGGACTGGAACCACAGTCCTTCGCCTCCCATTCTCGTGTTATTCTTCATTGTCTTAAACGTCCAAGCCACTTCACCAGAATATGTAAAAAGGACAGAAAGCTGCTACCTCCTGCTTTTGCTTTCACTGCTTTTCACTCCACTGGAGGAGCTTACGGTGAGAACTCCTGGTGCCTTGCGTTTGTTTTCAATCCATATTTAAAATCCTCTTCTCCCGAGCTCTTCTTCGAAACTGGCTTCCTGCCACTTTGTACAGAAACACCTGCTGTCTTTCATGAAATACAGAAGACAAATAGAAAACGAACCTTGGAAATGCTGCTTCGCCCCCTCCCAGCTGCCATTTGCTCCTCGTACGTTATCATTCTCCACACCTCTTTCAATCGAGAGTTAACCAGGGGCCTCACATCCCTGAACTCATGTCTCTTATCCACAGAAACTGAACATTACTCCATATGAATAGGGGACACTGCAGGAAAAGCCATGGGCATCACTGGCTTCTTTTGTATGGGAGGAATAACTGGGATGAGCTCTGTGCTCATGATCTCCCTGGAAATGAGTCCCAAAGATCCAGAGAGCTCCCACCTCCTGCCAGAGGTGCACTGTGTCACAGAAGCAGAGTGAACGGGGAGTGTAGAGGCCCAGTTCCAGCTCCCCGTGCCTTGCTGGGAGACTTGGGCAATCCTTGGACCTCTCTGACCTCATTTTGCACAACCTGAAATGAAGAGATAAAGTGATTTCTGACGTCTTCATTGGATCAATGCCTTACACAGAGCTCCTAGAGTGTAGTTCCCCTCCATCCATGAACCTGCGGAACAGGCTTAGAGACATGTGCCCCTGCTGGAACCCAGCACACAAGGGGGTGGCCAGCAAAGGCCACCTGCAAATCCTTTCCCCCCCAGATTTTTAACAAGTATTTTGACTTTGTGCTTCACCAATCCATTCTCCCAATGAATATTCATTATGCACTTACTATATATCCCTCACTTTTTGTATTCTTATTTTACCTTCTCTTCTTAGATTCTTTTATTAGTATGTTTATTATATAAAATCATTACACTCACTTTGGGGAATTAATACAACTACATAGAGTATTTTAATCATTTTTTTATTTTCTCTTTCTGTATCCCTATTTCACCAATGAGACATCGGAGAATTGGAGTCAAACTATTGCAGCTTGGTACGCTGAATCATTTACTTTGAAATAAAAGGACCCCTAGGGTTTTCCATCAAGGAAAATTTCTTAGCCCACATCTGCAGTAAAGTCTTAGATGGTTTTAAATCATCAACCACTAGCAGGCTATTCATATTCTTGAATGTGGTAGGATGTGAAAGACTAATTCAAGCTAACAGAATACCCAAAAAGCTGCTGGACATAGTCATTGCCAATAATAACTCACTTCATTACTATAGTCAAACCACAATCACAGGTAGTGAGATGGATTGAGGTACATAAATTCGAAACATGCGTAATGACAAGAGTAAGCCAACGGTGTTTCTCATGTGTAACTTTATACTCAAACACAAGTTTGAAGTAACTTAGATTCTGTCTCTCTTATGATTTAACTGAATTGGAATGGGCCCAGGCATCAATATTTTAACCCTCATGTAGTTCCATAGGGCATACAGTGTTAGGGACAACTGGTCAATCTAGGACATCAATTGTTTACAACAAATGCACACACACACACACACACACACACACACACACACGCATGCACGCACACATACACCACGTTTATCTTCTCCATATTCATCCATCAGCACCTCATTACCATTGGCTGGAATGCAGTCTTGAGGTTTTCTCATCGTAAGGTCCCAGGTAGCAAAGAAGCCACAATGACAGGTGAAGTAGACCATGTGTTCTCTCCCTGCCAAGCCATGATGGGGAAGCTTTTCCAGTTCTAGAATTTGCCAAGGGTCTGATGAGGTGACCTTCCACTCTTAGCAGACATCTCCTGATGCAGTCAACTGAGATCCAATCACTCATTACTAAAGGACTCTCAGAAGAGCACAGGAGAAAGGTGTTGATATGCTGCCAGGCTCTTGGGACCTTTAGCCTGGAAAGAACCCATGAGATTGCACATATGAAAGAGTTCTCTGCCTGGCTCTGTTCCAGGAGTTCTGTAAGATCCAAAAGAGACTTTCCACATGGAGAAACTCTTCACATCCCACCACCATCACCAAAAGGAAGTGGGAATTTGCCCAAATTGTCAAACCTCTTCAAGCCTCCCTTCTTATTCTTTCAAATGAGGACAATGATGCCTACCTCACAAGACTATCACTATGCTTGTGCAATGTGATGTACTAAAACATTGAATATGTGTGGTCAGTCAGCGAGCCCTAGATGTCACCTTCATTCTGTTGCTGCTGGGTGGGAGAGGGGCTGGTCCTCTAACTTCACTGAGAGTCTGTGGGCTGGGATGGTCTCAGCAGAGAGGAGAAAGTGATGTTCTGTGTTTCCCTGGGACTCAGCACAGAGTTGGCACCGTGGGAGTGGGACATTAGCTTGGATGCCTGGAAGATCAAAGTGGCATCTTTCAGCAGTGCTAAAGCAGGAGGACTGTGGCTCTGCCCTTGACTGTGAGTGGTGTAGTCATGACCTCTCCTCCAAATCAGCCTACACACCCAGGGCTGCACATGGGCACAAACATGTTCTCTTGCCCCTCCAGCTGCCCAGCAGCAGTTTCCTCATGATTGGTTCTGCCATGATCTTGTTTCTTCCTGTGCTGCTTGCGGCCAAGTCTGGCTTTCTATCAAGCTCTTCTCTCCCTTGACCTCTGAGCTTCTGGTTCCTAAGGAGCTCTGGAGTAAGAACACCAAGCCACTTCCTGGCTACAGGGTGGTCCTGCCCTACAGTCTCAGGTCTCCAGGACAACCACAGAGCCACTGCTTCTGAATCCTCTTGAGATGCATGCTGTTATATTTTCTGTGTGCATCACATCATATAATTAACCGTGATATAAATAACTTAGATTTCTACTCAATGTGTGTTGGAAGATAAGACAGGAAGTTTCCTCTTTGACTTTCCAGTCTTATGAAATAAGAAGTCCAAGAATCAAGATTTGAACCAGGGTGGTGGTTTTAGAAAATGTTCACAAGGTATAGAAATGGTCCTGTGAAACTTTATAAATGTATATAGTGAAGCACAGAAATGTGTATAGATCCCAGCACTAGGGAGGCTGAAGCACAAGGATTACAAGCTTGAGTTCTATGTGGCCAATGTAGAGGTACCCCACATGAAAACAAGAAACAAAAAGGACTGGGCATGGAGCTCAGTAGTGCAGCACCCATGGGTTTGCTGTGCAGCACTACACCAGAAAAAAGAAAGGAAGGAAGGGAATGAGCAAAGGTAGAAGTATGGTAGTAGGGAGAGGGAGGGAGGAAGGGGAAGAGAGAGATAACTGGATGGATGGCTGGCTGGCTGGATGGATGGATGTGATCAGATGATCTTGGTTTCTAAATACCACTCTCTGCCAAAACAAACCAAGTCACCTTGGAGAATTGGTTGAATCAAAAGCGTCTACAGAAACTATACACCATGTATCTGTAATATTCTGTGCCGGGACATAGAAAAGTGCTCCAAAAGTACTGATACATGTTAAAAATCCACATGGGCTAATTTTAAAGGGTTCCATCAGTCAAAACTGGACAATTTGTACATCATAATAACTATGGAGTGTAGAGGATTATGGCCTATTAGAAAAACTGGGAACCTAAGAATCTACAGTGTTATAAATAAATATTCCACTCAACAGCAAAACTGTTATAAATTTAGAAAGACTATGTACTTCAAATCCCTTGGCAGCCACAATAATTTTTTTTTGGCAGAACCAGGAATTGAACTGAATTGACCCTTGCACTTGCCAGGCAAGTGCTTGTTCTACTGAGCTATCTCGCCAATCCCCCACCAATGATCATTAAAAGAAAGGTGATTAATGGATGCTGAAACTTCTAGGCTTAAATCTGAGTATTAATGGAATATTGTCATAGTCTTAGAGCACCTCTCTGCAGGAGAGTCACAGCTCAGGGTGAGAGGAAATTTTACAGCGAACTCCACAGTGATCTGTGAAGCAACACTAACCTCACCGTCAGGGGGCGAATGGGCAGCACACACCCCCTGTGATGACTCTGAGCCGGGATTCCGGGTGGACAGCTTGTGTGACGCTCCTGCCCTGCATGTCGGGAGCAGACAGCCTGCACGTAAAGGTGTTGCCGGGTGACCGGGTGCAGATGGACTTGGCCTCTCATGAAGGGCAGCGTCGGAAAAGGCAAAAGCAGAGCTGGTTCACATTCGAAAGGCTGCAGACATGGGCAGTTCCGAGGCAGAACAGTGTGTTGAGTGGTTTTGGTACAAAGGATATTGTCAGGGGACCTAGAAAAGCAGGGGGAGGGCTCTGTTGTGAGGAAACAGGCACTGAGGTAGTCAAGGCTATGAGGGCAGCACATTTTGAGGGAGAAAAAGGGGGAACAGAGCAACAGCATACTAGGATATTATTTGATGAATCAGAGAACATGCTTACGAGTTACACTATACTGTTTCGCTACTTCTCTGTAAATGAGAAATAAAAATGGTTTGTTTTTTGCTTTTTGGGGGGGGTACTGGGACTTGAATTCCTGACCTCCCACTTACTAGGCAGGCCCTGTGCCATGGAGCTAAATCCCCAGCTGTATATGAAATTATGTCAGAATTTTTTTCATGAAATAAGAAAACTCCTCTCCCTTTCAGTACTTTCTTTCCCTTTTACAATACCTGTTGTACCCTTTGGATTTTATTCTTTCAGTTTCTTACATTGTTCAATAAGAAGGAACAACTGGGATGAGGAAAACAAAACAAAGAAGGCAGGGAAATAATTGCACACACACAGATAGCTTAGATAACTGTACTGCTGATATCTAATGGTCTATTGGAAGGAATAGTTGATACCTAATTTTTTTCTTTTTAATTTTTTTGACCAATTTCACATGCTTATATCTGGTAGTCTGAACAACTAAGAAGACAGCAATATGCAATATAACAACCTTTATTGATTTCCTATTGTTTTGTTTAGTGAAATTCTGCATAATATCTAATTTTTTACTATTTTATAATAAAAACAAATAGATAATGTACATAAAATAAAAGTCCAGTAAAATAAATAAATACAGGAACGTGAAGCATATCTGCTGCTGATTCTGTGACACAATCAGGGAATGAAGTCCATCTGCACCCAGACCCTGGCCTAGACTTCGCAACCCTCCCCCACTGACAGAACATGGCCCACGAGGCCGGGACATGTGAGGTTATTCATCACCTACCTGCTCCACCCCTCTCTGGGGACACACACTGGAGCCCTGAAGCCCAAGTCCAACCATTACGAAGCCACCATGCCGATGGTGTCACTGGAGGCCTCATCCAGGTGAAACTGCTTGCGGACCCCTGCTCTACCAGAAGGATAGCAGTCTTTCCAGATTCCATGTCCCACAGCAACAGTTGGCCTGGGAACTTCTCCAAAGCAGAAGACAGGTCATTCCTGTCGCCATACAGCTGGGACTAGGGTTGGATAGGGTGCAGGAGTGAAGGTCACCTTCACATTCAGCATGATGAGCCTCGCTGAGGTGATCTTAGGAAACCCCCTCAACTCAAATTAATGAAGAGACTGGATGACATCACCCAGCACTTTGGAGCATCTAGGGAACTCACCAAAGGTACATCCCTGGTTTAAAATAGCACGCAGATGTGCTCTACAGAGAAGGCTCCTCCTGCTTGTGGAACTTCTTCCCCACAGATCGGATCAGTCCAGATCAGCCCCAGCCTCACATGGAAGAGCACCCCGGTACTGTATCTGGATGTCTCTGCAAAGCCTCATTCAGTCACAGGCAGGCTTTTCAGAGGCAGTGGATCCAGGGTGTCTGAATGGGTAATTCTGGGATTAAGAGTACATGGTACTGGATTACTTCACTAACTGGCTTAGCACAGCTATAGGTGTGGGGAATGGGAATCCCCACCCTGGATGTGAGTAGCTCCACTCAAAAACATAGAAGTCTGTGTGGGGTAAAAGGGAAAAGGAGGCTACTACTGTTACCTGCCTGCCTACCCTGCCATGGGCTGTTTCACTTCTGCAATTCCCTCCTGCCATACTGCCCCACCTTGGATCCAAGAAGCTAAAAACTCTACAAACTGAGCTGAAAGAAATCTGTCCTCTTAACTTTGGATGAATTTGCCTCAGTGAAAAAGTAGCTAAGACACATTGCATGTCTAATGGCACTCACCATGAAAACCACTGAGGTGCTTGCTCCAGCTGACAGGATCGAAGACTGAGTAGAAGAGATGATCAACACTTTCTGAACACCTGCTCTGTGCCACACACTGAGCTTGGCTGGTGAGATGTGGTGGGCAGAAGCAAGCAGGTTGCATCTGTCCCCCTCCTGTGTCTGTTAGCTTCTGGGACCATGGATTTTACCCTAGCCAGAGGCCTCCAGGTCCTCAAACAATGCACAAAGACACAGTTTTCTAAAAGGAGGGAAACAGTGACCCACATATAACCTCTGTGCTGCATACAACCCATGCAGTCACTGTACCCACTGCTCAGAGAGAGAAGCCAAAGCTCAGAGAAGTGTCCCATGCCATCAGTTAACAAAGGATGACACTGAAATGGCAACTTCAGGCCAGAGCCCCAACAGCCAGGGTTTCTGGCCAGGCAGCTGGGGACTGGAGTCCCCCTGCCTGGCTCTGAGCTATGCTTAAACATCCATTGCTGGATGGTTAGCAGAATGCCTGGCCCCATAAGATGGCAGGAGCACCCCTCTCTCAATTGGGACAATCAAAACATCTGTCCAGAGCTAAGCAAATGTCACCAGGGATGAGGGGCAAAATTGCCAATGTAAACCCTGGCTCTGCCAGATGCTTGTCACATGACTTTGGGGAAAATTTAATCTTCCTGTGCCTTAGTGTCCCCTTCTGCAAATATCGGGAAACAATAGTATGCAAGGTTTGTGTGAAGGCCAAATAAGAAACCAGGACAGTGCGTGGCCAATCCACACAGCCCTGATCTATGGTGACTGTGCCAGGACCCTGGGCTGCCTTCTGTCCATGCCTGGAGCAGGTGCACAGTGCAGACCCACAGCCTGGACGTAGGAGAGGACCAGCTAGTCAATTAGCTAATGATGCATGAAGAGCCCAGGATCCTCACCCATGCAGGGGTGCATCTGCCGGTTGGGAAGAGAGACCCTGGCAGACTCTCTCATCACCCAGCAGATAGGACCCAAGACTCCATGGAAGGGCTGCCTTGTTCAAGTCTAGCTCTGGCACTCCTGAGCAATGTCAGTGTGGCTAGACATTCAGCCTGCTGATGCCTTCTTGTCCTCTTCTACAAAATGGGGTGATAAAAGGCCTATCTAAGGGCTGGCCAGATAGCTCAGTGGATTAAAGCACCTATTGAGGCAGACACTGGGGAAGGGGGTTCAATCCCCAGTCTGCAGTGCCAGCTCCACCCCTGGGAAGTGCTGAGACAGTGAATGAGACTGAGCATGGTGGTGCCTGCCTGTAATCCCAGTGCATGGAAGGCTGAAAATCAGGAAATATCACCACATGTCTGATCTATGTAGTGAGACCCTGTAGACCATGTACTAAAATACCTTTTTATGGGGTCAGGGAGATGGCTCAATAGAATAGGCGCTTGTCTGGCAAACGCAAGAGTCTGAGTTCAAATCCCCGGTTCTGCAAAAAGAAAACCTTTTTAAAAAAAGCCTGCCTTTTTGGGTTGACAGGATCACAAGTCTTAATGCATGTGCTAGACAACACTTCAGAGAAACCCTTACTGTGGCCTTGTGGCCACAGTGCCACTGCACCACTGACATGGCCACCAGCATCAAACCCATCCCATGCTCTGCCTTGACTCTCATGGACTCAGCATTCCCATTCCTCCTCCCTAGGTGTGCAAAGCACCACCCCATCTCTAGGCTTCTCCCTGCATTTGCTTCTGCCTGATCCACTCCCCCTCCTTGATGCACCATTGCTCCAATCATTGCTGCAGCAGGGTCTTTCTTCCTGTGCCTCTTCTGAGAGGGCTCCCCTCACTACCCCTTCTCTGCTCTGTTTTGGGGAGCTTCCCAGAAATGTCCAGTTGACCTTATAAACCATAGCACTGTAGTAGATTCTGCACAGGTCAGCACCCAGGGGGAACATTTACTGCTTGTCTCCTCCTCCCCCCAAACAGGCTCCAGTGCAGCAGAAAGCCCAGTAGGTGAGGATCCACCCAGCAACTGGAGCAGTGACAAGTGAATAGGAGGTGGAAATAATTAAAATACATGATGAATGATATTTTACAGAAATGGATTTCAAAGCTTTCACATAGTCGTTTTCCACAACTCAATACTTTTAAACTAAAAAGACATTTTCCCCCACAACAATGTTGCTTGTAACAAGCTGGTCTTCAGAATAAAACAGCTCTACAACCCAATTTCTCAAATGTTCCATTAACTGGGGGTTTCAGAGAAAAGTGACAGGATTTCTACTAAATGAGGACTTGCAGGTCAGAGACTTTAGGAAATAACATCTCCTTGCTGGGGATTCATGATGTTTAGGAAAACCTCCAAGGAGCCCTCAAGCGAAACAGGAACTGAACCTGGCTTGCTGAATTTATTTCACCATGGACCTTATGCGTTCATGTTGGTATCACACAACTGGGTCAGCAGCAATCTCGGACAAGCCCCTCCCTCAGCTTACAAAGGTAAATGGAAAATGACAGCCAGAGAGGCTAACAGGTCACATGAAGTCACACAGCCTCTGAGCCCCAGTGCAGTTATTTCTTGCTGCTTAATAGTGTCCTAACTTCATTTAGTTGTGGGAGTACAAGTTAACTGCTACACACAGACCTCAGATTCCAGAACTGCTTTGACAAAAATCACACATGAAAACTCCTACGCCAAACGGAATTGCTTTCAATCTCACTGTTCCAAAACCAGTTATTCATTCAACGAATATTTATTAAGCATTATGTGCCAGGCACTACACATTTATGGTGAACAAGACAGAGTTGTACAGAAGACTGACAATAAAATTATTCCTAAAGAGACCAAAATTGATTGAACTGTCTTTGATATGACATTTTCAGAGAGCAGACATGTGTAAGAAATTGAAGATTCACATTGCATTTGCTTTCATTAACAGGTCTGGCACTTAATTCTCATGGTAATGTGTTCTTAACTGAAACAATACTGGGATAAAGGGCGCTACACCAGGCTCACTGCTGAGAGGCAAGGATTGGAGAGGGGTTCTTCTGCCAAACAGCTCCATCTACGGATCGTCCACTTGCTTGCTCATTCAAATGCCTTTTCTGGTTTCTGCACTTGGGGTACAATGCTCTCCCTAGTTGCTTTTGTGTACAACTAAAAATGCTTATTTGAAAATGAGATTTCTTTTTAGAAGCATATTAACTCATACACATCAAAGCTCTCCAGAAAACATGCTAACCTAAAGTCAGGTCATGTCACAGTTCTCTAGATTTGAACTAGAGAAAGATCACTGTCACTGGAGGTGACTTTTTCAATCAAGAGACAGCATCTGCCTAGGAATCTGCAGAAGAGTCCTATATTAGAAAGAAGTTCCCAAGAGAGAAAAACATTGGAATGCCAGGCATGAGAGTGTACATTGCCTGCCAGGGCCAGGAAGCGGTCATTCCATAGGCGCTAGAGATGCACACATCTAACGAAAGGAAGTCTCAGAAACCAGATGCTCTTTAAGCCCTAGTATGTTCCTTTAAGAACAAACTGCCTGAAAAGAAAATAAAGGAAAATCTGCCCTGCTTTTTAGCACACCCCAGGGGCCTGTCTGGTAGGAGTCCTGAAAACCCACCTGGCAAAGCAAAGACAACCACCCCATGCACATACGCTGTGTTTACCTGATTCCAGACCCAGCCAGGAGGATTCCTCAACTAGGAGGAGGAGAACCTGCAGAGCAAAAAAAAGAGCACCACACCTCACTCAGCCTTTATGCAAATGCACTGAACCCACTGTTTAAAAATCAGCACTATGCTATACAACAAATAGTGTGAGATCATATTTTGTTTAGTAAAATTTAATAACATTTTTAATTCTGCTGTTTTCTTACTATTTTGTAGCTTATAAAATATTTTTTTTAAATCAACCCAAACAGAAACAAGTCACTGAACAAGCCAACTGTTTGAAAGGGGAGGGGACAGTGTCACTTTTAAAGGCCCAGCCCTGCTTCCTATTCTCTAGCAGGCCACTGGCCATCTCTGTTGGGCTGGAAGGCAGGGAATACATGAGTGTGTTCTAACTGCCTCCGCTGATTCTTTCACCTAGGTGAGTGAGGATGCCTAGCACATGAGCAAGTTCACAGAGACAGAAACACTGACAAATCGAGCAGCACTGGAGGAATGTGTATATGTGTGTTTGTGTGTGCATATGTGTGTGGGTAGTTATAAGAGCAGCACTGGAGGAGTGTGTGTGTGTGTGTGTGTGTGTGTGTGGTTATAAATGTCTATGCACTTGTGCAGAACCTCAAGGCTTTTCTTATATGGTTTAATGAAATCCTTTAGGGGTAAGAGGTGTTATTTTGCCTAATGAAATCTCCCCCTCACAATCCAGCTCCCAGACAGACTCAGCTGCATGGTCGCCCTCTGGGAATGTCTGGCAGATCTGGGACATTCCATGGAACGGACCCCCCTCCTCCTCCTCCTCCTTGTCCTCCAGCTCCCTGTCCCTAGGGGCCACAGCGTTGGGGATCATGTGGACATAAGTGGCCGCGATCTCCTTGTGGAAGACAGTGTCCTGGTTGTAGGAGATGAGCTCGTTGCTGATGTTCACAGTCTCCACCGGGGTGCGCAAGCAAAGGTGGCTGCACCCCAGAAGCTGGGCAAACACCTTTCGGAAGTCAGCGTTGAAAGCGTAGATGATGGGGTTGAATGAGGAGTTGGTCCAGCCGAACCAGACAAAGACGTCAAAAGTGGTCTCGCCCACACAGGGGAAGCCGGCCCTCGGATCTTTGGGGTCTCCGTGGCAGAATGGAACCATGCAGTTAAGGATAAAGAAAGGCAGCCAGCAGCACACGAAGACCCCCATGATCACCGACAGCGTCTTGAGCACCTTGGTCTCCTTCTTGATGGACACGCGCAGGCTGGCGTCAGGCGCACAGCCCCCGTGGCTCCGGCAGCTCTGCAAGTGCTCTGCCGCCCTCTCCAGCGACGAGATCCTTCGGATCTGCACCTGTGCAATGCGGTAGATGCGCGTGTAGGTCGCGACCATAACAGCCACGGGGATATAGAAGCTGATGATCGAGGAGGAGACGGCATATGCCCGGTTCAGGCTGGAGTCACAGTTCACTGCCCTCTGCTCGGGCTCCCCAGGGTCTTCCTCGGCCGTCCCATTGGCCAGGTTGGAGGGAAGGTCCACACCACTCTCGGAGCCCACCGCACTCCTGTGCCAGTTCAGCTGGACCGGAATGAAAGAGATGAGGACGGACAAGGCCCAGGCCAGGCCCACCATGACCAAGGCCATGCGCTGGGTCATCTTGCGCTGGTAGCGGAAAGGTCTGGAGATGGCCCAGTAACGGTCCACGCTGATGATGCACAAATTCAGGATGGAGGCGGTAGAACACATGATGTCAAAGGCTACCCAGATGTCGCAGAATGCCCCAAAAGGCCAGTAACCTGCCACCTCGGCCACCGCCTTCCAGGGCATGACGAGCAGCGCCACGAAGAGGTCGGACAAAGCCAGGGACACGATGAAGACATTGGTCATCTTGGCGCGCAGGTGGCGGCTGCGCACGATGGCCGCGCACACCAGCACGTTGCCCAGCAGCGTCCACAAGATGAGCAGCGTCAGGAGGCCGGCGGTGACCACCTGCGCGGGCCCCAATGGCGCCGCCCCCGACTCGCCCCCCGCGGCGCCCTTCTTCGCCAGCCGAGCCTTAAATCTGAACCAAACAGGGTGCGCGGTGCCATTGCGCCCGGGCGGCAGCATGACCAGCTCAGAAGCAGAGGCAGGATGCGCGCGGAACCAACTTCAGCCCAGCGTCCCCCTGCCGGCCCCATCGAGCATCCTAAGGGGTGCGCCGGGACCTTGTGCCAAAAGACCCCGAGCCCCACAGGGCGCTCACCTTGCGCTGCGCGGGGAGCTGAAGCAGTGGCCGCCGTGAGCCTCTCCAAGTCCCTGGAAGAAGCGGTAGGGTTTCCGGGCGGCTGCCCCGGTTGTGCCTGGTTCGCAGCCGGAGCGGGAAAGAGCCAGCCGCCTCCGCCAAGCGCGCCTAGCGAAGCTGCCACTGTCCCCGGCCTTTCCCGATCCGCTCACCGCCCCCGCCCCCGCCCTGCCCCCGCACTCCCGCCCCACCTGGGTCCGAGTCCAGGTCGGCTCTGCGCCGCCAGAGTGCAGGACCTGAGCCACAGGTCAGCGGCACCACGGACGCCAGACCCTCTCCGCGGCGTCCCAGGAAGGTGAAAAGGCGAGTGGCCCCAGCACCGGCCACATATAGGAAGCGGTGAGGTGGGGGAGGACAGGAAGCTCTGGCTTCCAGGCTGGGAAAGAGTCTTGGAGGTGAAGGAAAGGGGCCTGGCATTTCACACAGCCCTGAGCCCCAAGTCTGACTTTATTCTAGCCTCTGCCACCCTGACCATCCTCCCAACTTCCCTGGGGTCTTCACCCATCCACAGCATCCTCGGGGTGGGAGCAGTGTCTCCTAGAACTGGCCTCCCTGCCTCCTCCCACACCCACCCTGACATGTGTCCCTGACGACTCTAGACGTGGCCTTTTCCCCATGACCCCTAAGCGTTGAGCCTCTTCTCCTTTAGTGAACAATTCTGAATGAACTCTGAACTTGTGAAGCAACAGAAAGAAGGACGCTAGGCGGGATGCTGGCGCTTGCCTGTAATCCGTAATCCCAGCACTGTGAGAGGCTGAAGCAGGAGCACTGCAAGCTGGAGCCCAGCCTGGCAAGCGCTGCAAGTTGACAAGACCCTGTCCCAAAATTTGAAATGGGCTGGAGAGGTAACTCAGCACAAAGGCTCAATCTCCAGGGCTTGGGAAAAAAGAGAGAAAAGAAAAGAACAAAAACAGAAGAGGGAAGCCGGAGCTGGACGTTTTCTCTTCTCTGCATGCTTTCATGTCCTTCTTCTAACTATGAACGAGATTCATAAATATCTCAGGGTTTCATGGAAGAAGAAACTCAGCCTTAGCCCACATCCAAAACTGGGGGACAAAATGGGGGAGTGAGGAGGGAATGCTGCCTGAGCTTGAGCCGGCTCCCAGGTGAAGCCTGTGCTCTGATGCGGTCCCGGCCCTGGGCCAAGTCGGAGGGCAGAGCAGCGCCCACAGCACAGCCCCTCACACACTCACTGCAGCCTCCTCCCCACTGGAGTTTTCCTTCCCTTGCAAGTCTCTCTCTCCCCACCAAACTCACCTGTGCCCTGGACCAACACCTGCAGGCGTCCGAGCTCCACACTCTCCAGCCCGAACTCTGCCTCTTAACCCTTTTCTGCAGCTGGACCAGAAAAGGCCATGTGTCCAGGTGCCTGGGTCTGGCACTGAAGAATCACACTGCCCTAACAGCCTTTTAGCTCTTAGGGTCCGCCTGTTCCTTTCCATCTGAATCCCTGCCTGACAGTGTCCCTGCCAGCCTGTGTTGTGGTGGCATCCCCCTCCAGACTCTGCCTTGATCTCCACCCCCTCCACTCAGCTACAGGTTGTGTTCTTTCTGAAATGCAGTGACCATGTCACTCCCAGCTGGACAGCTCTAGGCAGTGACTTGTGGGCCCTGATCCTGGGCCAACACACTAGAGAAAGTTGTTTAGCGCCTTGCCCTCTCCTTTGCAAGCACAGACACTGCCACCGACACCCAAAAGGGACCCTCATCCTTACTGCCCGAGGCAAGAGGTCACTCTCGAAGCAGAATGGTCTATGTCCCATCCTGCACTCTTGAGAGCACCAACTCACCATGCAGGAAAAGATCTTGGGCTTTGGAGATGGGAGTTGAAAGCCTAGCTGTTTGTTCCTCTATGCAGCAAGTGTATAATGACCCTTGGTGTGTCTCAGGTGCTATTTTACTCACCAGAAATACAATTGGGAGTTTCATAGACATACATATGCTTCCCCTCTTTAGGAACTGGTAGGCTAATGCCAGAGACTGACTTTGACCCCCAAAAGAAATGCACATTTACATCTGTGAAAGATGCCTCAGCAGCAGCATACAGGCTTGTGTGTGTGATAGGCAATGGCCAGGGCAAGATGTTTGGGGAAGGCAGTCCTGGGGATGAGTGTCTTGGCACTGAAGCCCCAGTGAAGGCAGGCGAAGCAGAAGACAAAGGAAAAGAAATGGCAGGAAGAAACAATAGGCACTGACAAGCTTCAAGGTTTTGGGCCATAATTTGATCCCTCCTGGTCTCTATTTTCTCATCTAAAAAATAGGTTAAAGAGTGGTTGTAAAAGATGCTGACTTGGCTTGGGTAATGGACACTAGAGGACTTAGCCTTCCCATCACTGAGATGTGAGGCCCATGTAGTTTTTTTCCACCTTCCAGAAGCTTCACTCATAGATACATGAGGCTTTGGAGAACTAAACCATTTATTGAAAGTCAGAGAGTGGATGGGTACATTTTTAGAGCTAAGAGTCTGGAAGCAAAAGAGAAGAATCCAAGAAAAAAAGAGGTTGCGTGGGCTAGGGAGATAGTCTTAGAGGTCTAAGTGCCTGCCTGGGAAGTGCAAGGACCCAGGTTCAATCCCTAGTACCACATGCCATGCCAGCCACCAAACCGGGTGTGGTGGCACACACCTGTTATCCCAGCACTGGGGAGGCCAAGACCGGAGGATCACTACAGATCTGAGCTGCATAGCAAGTCCCTGTACTAAATTAATTAGTTATTTAAGAGATTGTTTGTCTTTACAAGAGAGCAGATAGAATAAAGTAGAAAACTGGGTTGCCCAGGGAAGAATGCAACTTTCTACATGCCAAAGGCTAAAATTAGACCCATATCTATCACCATGCACTAATCTACAGCCAAAATGGATCAAGGATTTAAACAGTAAAACAGAAGTACTAAATCTTCTGGAGGAAAAAAGTACATAGAAATTTTGAAGAAATCGGGTTCAGCAGAATTCATGAGCCAAAACCAAACTGCACAGGAAATGCTTCAAAAAATCAATAGCTGAGATCTCATCTTTTTGAAAAGTTTCTGTGCATCAAAAGAAATCACCAACAGTAAAAAGAAAGCCCACAAATTGGGAAAAAAAATTACTCAACTGTCCTTCAGACAAAGGACTTCTATCCAGAATATATAAAGAATTAAAAGACATCAGGCCCCCACAATTCCAAGACCCAATCAAAAAATGGGCATCTGAGATGAGTGTATACTTCTCAGATGAAGAAATACAAATGGCAAATAAATATATGAAAAATGTTCAACATAACCATTCAGAAGATGCAAATTAAAACAACGCTAAGGGCTAGGGAGGTAGCTCAGTAGAATAAGTGCCTGCCTGGCAAGCGCAGGGTCCAGAGTTCAGTCCCCGGTACCACAAAAAATAACATAAAAATAAAACAACACTGAGACTCATCTCACCCCAGGAAGAATGGCTATCATCAAGAAGTCAGACAATTACAAAGGCTGGAGGGGTTTTGGAGAAAAAGGAACCCTTCTCCACTGTTGGTGGGAGTGTAGACTGGTACAATCACTGTGGCAATCAGGGAGATTCTCAAAAAACTAGGATTAGAAGTCCCATTTGACTCAAGTATTCCCCTTTTGGGTATCTTCCCAGAAGAATTACAAACATCATACTACAGTAACATACATGCACCCATGTTTATAGCAACACAATTTATCATAGATAAATCTTATAAATAATCCAAATGTCCATCAACTGAGGAATTAATAAAAAAAAGATGTGCTATTTTTATATAATGGAGTATGACTCAGCTATAAACAAGTTAGCCTTCATGGTCTCTAGACATATTTATAAGTGAAATAAATCAGACCCACATGTATAAACATCATATTGTCTTCCTAGTGTAGAATCTAAAGGAATAAATAAAATCTGAAAGGTACAATAGATAGTGTGAAAGGGAAAGAAGCTGTTTGAAGGGACGGAACAATTGGAATGAGGTAAAAGAGAAAAGAAAGAAGGAAAACATTATACACAGCATAGCTTGTATAACTGTACTGAGGATTTCTACTGCTCTGTTGAAAGGAACAGTTAATGTTTAAAGTGTTTTTTTTCTTTTCTTTTCTTTTCTTTTCTTTTTGAGACAGGGTCTCACTATGCAGTTCAGGCTGGCCTTAAGCTCACTTTGTAGCTCAGGCTGGTCTTGAACTCACAACAATCCTCAGCCTCTTGAGTGCTGGGATTACAGGCCTGTGCCACCATGCCCGGCCTGTTTTTTTCTTTTTAATTTTTTGACCAATTGTGCATGCTTCTGTTCGGTGATCTGAACAACTAATTTGAACACAACAGTACACAATATAACAGCCACTGTTGAATTCCTATCATTTTGTTTAGTGAAATTCTGCATCATTTCTAATGTCTTTTTACTAGTTTTGTATTCTCTTTGAAAATAAAATAAAATAAAAATAATAATAAAGTGGAGAGGAGAGGAAAGGGCAACAGCAGAGGAGATCCCACTTCACCTCAGTGGAAATGGAAGGAAAGGGTCTGAATGGAAACCACCTCACGGCTGCTGAAGGCTGGGCAGCAGGGGCCACGGTCTGGACCCTCCCCCGGGGTCTACTGAAGTCTTCTCTCCAAATCCCTGACTGCTGTAGACCCAGTAGTGTCCTGTGCTCCAGGCACTCCCTGGTGTTACAGCAGTGACAACCCTGTGTCCCACAACAATGGCTGCTGGCCCTCAGGGCCCCCAGCTTCATGGTGATAGAAGGATCACCATGGTGATAGAAGGATCTGGGTCTTACTCATGTCTGAGCCCCCAGGCCGCCACCATGAGAGATGCTGGGAGAGTCGTGTTTGGTAGATCAGTGAAGAGAAAGGAGGCTGTGGCTGACACTGTGGCAGCTGTGCCCAGACTGGCCAATCAGTGCACTCGAGGCACCATTCCCCTTTGCCTCAGATGCTCCTGACCCTTGGAATTCTGGCTCCGGCTCGTCCATCCCGTGAGGATGTATTGGTGGAGGAGGGGAGGGGCTGTACAAGGACAGGCAGGACAGGCTTGTCTGATGATTATGGGAGACTTCTGGTACAGGCCTTGAGGAAGGCGCTTCTTTTTCCAGTTAGCACAAACTCCCTGTTCAGATCAGGAGCTACGCTGCAAAATACACACTGTGTTCTAGGCATCAGGTAGGGCATACAAGGAAAATCAAAGATTTGCTGCTTTCCTCCTGAGACTGTTTTCTTTAGTGCCAAGTGTCATAAAGAAAACCAAGCAATAAGGAGACTGAACAGCTAGGCGGGCAGTTTCAACAAGTGTGGGCAGGAAAGCCTCTGGGCAGTTAGAAACATAGAGAAGTAAATCATTCCAGAAGAGGAGGGCAGGCTGGTGCAAGGGCCCTGGGGCAAAGTGAACTTATTTGAGAAAAGCAAAAGGGTCCCAAGAGCTATAGCTCAATATCCAAGGGAGATGGGGGTGTGAGAAGGAGAAAGTGATTCCTGTTGCCATGGTGAGGACTCAATGATTTATGCTAAGTTTAAATGCCGTTAAGATGCATGTTAAGTCCAGATGCCTGGAGTTAATTCTTTGGAATTGGGTGATACCTGAGAACTTCCCCAGTCTTTAGGTTCCAGTAATAAGAGTATGGAGGCTTCAGCCAGGATGGGAAATACTTTTCCTGACCCTTTGCCCGGACAAAAAAGCAGGTTTTGAGGCTGCTCTCGAGGCAGCTAAGAAGAGTGGCCACACAGTGATCAGCCTCAGCAGGGCTGCCCAGGGGTCCCAGCCAGGGCAGGGACGCAGTGAGTGCTTGCTGAGCAGCCTGAACTTCTCAGTTGCTGCTCACAGGGAGGCCTGGGGGTCCTGGGGAGACAGGTGGCCAAGTTCTCTGGGCAGAGGCTGCGGGCAGTGACCAGTTACAAGGCAATGTGGCAATGCTTCTGTTCCAAGTAGTCAGCTTAGTTGTCCAGGCTGAGTATCCGGGGGTGAAGACCAAGGCGCAGCACCAAGATCTGAGGGCTCGAGCTGTGGGAGTTGAGGCCATGGGTCGCAGCAGCCCCCACTGGAGAAGTCCCCATTTAATCCTCATCCCTCTTTTGTGGATTTTTCCTAGCACTGTGGGATATTCAACCCTTACACTGAGCTGCATCCCCAGCCCTTTATTTATTTATTTATTTTTTTACTTTGAAGCAGGATCTTGCTAGGTCTCTGAATTGTCCAGGCTAGGCAGAAACTTGAATCCTCCTGCCTTGGTTTCCCTGAATGCTGGAATCACAGGCATGTGCACAGTGGCTGACTCATCCAGCTGTTAGATGTATAGAGCTCCTATTGTCTCTCTAGAATCCCCCTGGGCTGTCTCCCAGCATTCTTTGCGGCCCTTGCTGCCTGCAGAGGCCATGGAGCCGAGTTCTCTAGAGGCACTGGACACGACACATGCTGCAGCTCTGCACCTTGAAACACCCATAGGATAGCAGAACTTTCTCCCACCACCCCAGGGGCCTGAGGATCCGCAGGTTCTAGAAGTGCAGACAGAGAAGTTCTACTACTCAGCTGCTCTCCCTGGCACCGCCCCTCTAGTCCTCAAAGGTGGCACTAAAGACCTACACTCTAAATACAGCTGAGCTTCCAGAAAGCAGCGAGAGTAGACTGCCAGCCACAGGGAAAGCTGGCTGGGACTTTCCACAGCCTCCTGTCCTCTGCCACCTTTGCCTCAGGTCTGGCTCAGGATCACAGCAGTTCCAGCTGTTAGGCTGAATTTCCCAGCTCTAGGATGAATAAAGGGACTGAAACTTGTCCCACATGGGGTCATGCAGAGAGGTATGAAGATGAGGGAGGGGAAAGCCAGGCTGGTCCTGCTGGAGAGGCTTAAGCTGCGACAAGATTTGGGACCTTAGCTTTCCAGGAAAAAATAAGACAGAGCCAATCAGAAAGCGAGACAGAAAAACAGAAGGAGAAACAGAGGAGATAGAGAAGGAGGAACAGGTAAAGAGAAAAATGAAGAGGAGGCAAAGAAGAAAGAAGGGAACGTGAAAGGGGAAGGAAAGGAGAAGAGGGAGAGAGATTCAGAAAAGACACACCTCATCTTCTAAATCCAGCCACTCTCTGTCTTTTGCTGCTTTAAAAAGCTCAGAAATGACCCTTTTTCCTGAACTTGTCTAAGTGGAGTTTCCCATGTCCCTGTGGCTGAGCACAGGTAAACCATGTTCAGGGTGGTGGGAAAACTACTGCTGGCTGGGACAAGCAGGACAAGAAGGGCTGGCAGGAGGGTGCCTGGAAGGAGGGTGAAAAGAGTTCGCCACTGTGCTGGTGGCAGCGCAGCTGTGACCTGCAATCAGGGTAAGATAAGTGCTCAGAGCTCCTCGAGTGAGCCCCAGTGGAGGGATGGCCATGTCCCTCAGCACTCGTGAAAATGTAGCTTTCTCAATGTGGATAGAATGTGTTTGTTTGCAAAGTAGGAGCATTTGGGGCCAGGGAAATGGCTCAGTAGAACAAGCACTTGCCTGGCAAGCACAGGGCCTGAGTTCAATCCTGGGTTCCACAAAAAAAAAAAAAAAAAAAAAAAAAGAGCACTTGGCCATGAGGCCAAAGCTGGGCCTTTTCTTCCCTAGGGAGTTCAGTATTTGCAAGATTTGTGCACAGTTAAAAATTCCAAGGGCTTGTGAGATAGCTCAGTGGACTAAGCACCCGCTTAGGCAAATGCAGGGACCAGGGTTCCATCCTGCGCCATGTAAGGCACTGGCCCCGGCCCTGGATTGCTGAACCAGCAACCCAGACCTGGCATGGTGGTGCACACCTGCAATCCCAGCACTGGGAAGGCTGAAACAGGAGGATCACTATGTGAAAAGCCACATAGTGAGACCCTAGACCAAATGAAAAAAAAAAAAGAAATTAAAAAAAAAAAAACCAAACTCTTAAGACCAGGACCTATCTTCCAGGCACTCTCCAGAATCCTCCTCATTAGCCCAGAATTAACCAGCTAAGCAGCTAATAATGCCCTACTTTACTCAGAGCCCCAACTTCAGGACCACTACAGAGAAGTGATCCCTCCTCATGCATGGACTCCTGCACAACTAGGCTAAGAGGACTTGTGCAGATGTCTTACACTAAAGTGGCTTTCTTAATTCGGTCAGCAAACTCCCCTTGGTTAGAATTCATTGATCCTCCTTTTGCAGAAAACATAGTTTAAATGAGATTTGCTTCCCTGAGACAAATGGCAGAGTCGAAAGCCTGGATTTCAAGGCTCTCCACCACCACGGCTGTTATCAGAAGACTCCACAGTGTTTTCCAGGGGAGAAGTTCCCATTCGTGGCCACAGGACACACCTGGAGCCCCAGTCTCTCCTAGCTTGAAGTGGTGGACCCTGCACTGAGAGCCAGGAAGGACCCACACACACACACACACCAACACTGATCACTGCCTTAACCCACCCAACCCCGAGCCCCAAGGCCAACCCGGCCTCCACAGCTTTCGGAAGGCCTATTTGATGTCCCAGTTTGGCCCATTCTTTGCATAGATGGTGAAGACAGTGGACCTACATGACAGGTTTCCCATCCTGCTTTTCTGCCTGACAACCTGGAACCTCGAGCAAGTTACGGAACTCTCAGAGCCTCTACTGCCTCATATTTCAGATGGGGGCAGTATGCGCTGTGATAAGAGAGATGCAGCTGGGAGACAGCCAGCGCCTGCATTAGTCAGGTTTCTTTACAATGATGCAGCATAACAAACAGCCCCAGAATTGAGCAGCTTAAAATAACAAGCACCTTTATTTCTCATGAATGATCTGCACCCATGAAAGCCCTATCCAGACTACAGATCAGGTTCTAAGGTCAGATGAGTCTTCAGTTTGCCCCCACATCTCCTTCCCAGGCCAGTAACTCCCTGCAGCTGGCTCTTCTCCTAGCAATGAAAAATTAACATGGCCACCCTAGTCCAACACTGGCTGAGATTCTTGAGTCATATGGGCTGTGTGTTAGCTCCAGCCCTGCCCTCAACCCATGATGGTCATCCAGACAAGTGGGAGGTGAGCTCCATCCACAGGGAAGTATGGCAATAGGGAGAAGGAGGAGGAAGCGCTGGTGCCAGTCACATGAGCTGTGACCTCACATGACAGTGGGCAATCACATGTTTAAAAAATTATTGCAGTAAAAGACACATTGTGACTAATTCCCCTCAAAATACTTCCCTTACTTCTAACACACTCTACCTGTCTTGCCATTTTTCTGCAGCAGTTCTGGGAGTGCTCTTTCCTGAGTCTTTAGCTACACTGCCACGGCTACCTCAATGGCCTGAGTCAATTCAAAATGTTTCCCTTCCATGTCATTTTGACATTGAGGAAGAGCCGAAGGTCGCATAGGGCCAGACCTGGTGACTGAGGTGGATGAGGACATGGGTGTCACAAGCCAGGCAGTGGGTGACACATCTGCATGCTCAGGATGCATGCTGTCTCCCTGAGCTGCACAGACAAGCAACCCTCGAATTCCTGAAGATGCTGTCTCCTCTCACTGGCAGCCATTACCACTGCCCCAACAGAAAGAACATGTTCAGAGCCGGGCGTGGTGGCGCATGCCTGTAATCCCAGCACTCGGGAGGCTGAGGCAGGAGGATTGTTGTGAGTTCGAGACCAGCCTGAGCTACAAAGTGAGCTCAAGGCCAGCCTGAACTGCATAGTGAGACCCTGTCTCAAAAAAGACAAAAAAAAAAAAAAAAAAAAGAACATGTTCTACAGGCTCCACAGCCTGCTCACCAGGGGCGTCCTCAATGAAAGGGACCCCCCCACTGCCACTGTTTGGAGGAGAGGACTTAAGCAGAGTGGCCCAGGGGATCACCGAGTGCCCAGGTGTTCAGAACCCAGCTCTAGAAGAAGAGCAGTGCAGAACCCCAGGCTGCTCTCTGGTAGAGGAATATTCTCCGGACACAGAAGTCTGCGACCCACAGGTGATCCACAGGAAAGACCACTGTAGGAAGAAGGACATGCTGGAAGTCGGAAGGAGAGCCTCCTACGCGTCCACCCTGCTCTCCTGCCCTGCACTCTGACACATCCTCCATTCCAGCAGTAAAATTGCTGCTCTTGGCCCCGCACCAAGATGGAATGTCCTTCTTGCCATCCTCTGCTGGGTGCTCTCAGCTCAGTAATATCAGCTCCACAGTGAAGATCTCACTGGGCCTCACACAAGGCTGAGGCCTCCAGGCAGAAGCAGAGCTTGCAGCCTTGCTCCGCTCGCTGCCCTTGGCACGTGCTTGGCTACCTCACTCTCCTCCTTCACTGAGGCGGCCCCAGGATGGGGCCATGCCCCAAACACCTGCGGATGTGCACACCTGCCCAACGACAGGCATGTGGTAAACTAAGCTTCCTGCAGATGAGGCCTCCTCTGCTCCTTCCCACCCATCACCCATGGGCCACTGCTGATTCCCCATCAGCCTGATGTGTCCACCACCTCACCACCTACTGCTCAGCCAATCTGAACTACAGGCTGCTTTAGAACCCAGTCCAAGGAGAATGTTCTACTCAACTCTGTGAAAATCAGGCTGGTACCCAAGAAATGAACGTGGCATACATTGTGCCATTTGCAGTCATTTTCTAAAATTCAAAAATAGCTTTAATTTCCACAAATAGGATCAAAGTGACTTGGTTGTCTTATTTTGCTTTCTGATGGCTGTTGCTATTGTTTTTGGCAGTATTAAGGGCTAAACCCAAGCCCTTACATACACTAGGCAAATATGCTACCACAGAATGACACTCCTAGCCCAAGTTGAACTGTTTGAAGTGACACTGATATGTGTATGTACAACTTTTTAGTGAGACAAAACTGTAGTGAGTCATCCAGAGTATATAAGTAATATCAGATCAAGTAGGAAAGTATAAATAACTTTCAAAAATGGACAAAAAGGGCCAGGGAGATGGCTCAGTAGAATAAGTGCTTCCCTGGCAAGTGCAAGGGCTTGAGTTCCGCAAAAAAAAAAAAAAAAAAAAAAAAAAAAAAGATGGACAAAAACCTCAGGCACAGATAGATAATAAGTTCAGGAAAAAGTACTTGGCAGCCTCACCTATTACAGAAATGCAAATTCAAACCACACTAAGATGCCACTACAGCTGGCTCACTACTGACAATATCATGATAAGGAGCAGCCGAAGTGCTCATAGAGCACCCGGCAGTCCAGGGGTAGGTACCGGGAAATACACATCAGCTCAGCCTCTGTGGGAAACTATTTGCCAATTTCTACTACAGTAAATAAAACACATATATGTCCCTGCAATTCTCCTCTAAGATAAATGAGTGTATATGTTTGACAAAAGTGGGATTGAGTAGTTTAGCCTGTGCAGAGCCGAGGTTCAACCCCAGCACCCCAAAAATTCAAACAAACAAAACAAAAACTCATATACAGAATATTTATAGTAGTTTTACTTATAACACCCCTCAGGGGCCGGGGAGATGGCTCAGAGGAATAAGCACTTCAAACGCAAAAAGGCCTGAGTTCAATCCCCGGTTCCGAAAAAAAAAACCTTAGAGCCAAAATAAGCTTCTTCATAATTGTTGGATGGCCTCCACTTTGTGGGAATGTTTGTCGTGAAAGGCAACTCCAACCACTCTGTCTGTGACCCGTGGACACCATGCCCCCCACCCTACTGCCCTGTGGGGCTGAGTCCCACTCCGTTGGTGCCCGGAGTAACTCTTTCTCTTGGTGAAGAGCGCTGTGCAGTGTGAGTGACACAGCAACCCTGTGGAAACCATGCGGTTGCAGGGCCATCGTTAGGAGGCGAGGAGGAAGCATGTATGGCCGTGCAGAGGGGGACAGGAGGCAGGTAGGGCTCACTGTGCAGGGGACACCCACACTCAGCTGCTTCTGCTGCGCTGGTGCACGGCTGCCGTGATTTTGGAAGGACTGAGAAGGCGATGGGCAGCTGCAGGCAACAAATCTATTCTGGGTTCACTGGGCACCACCTGCTGACACCTGGCCCAGCACCTTCCCGTGCCTGCTCTGCACCATCTCCAGGAAAGCAGGTCCTCCGGAGACAGCTGCCGTGCGCCAGGCGGCAGGTGCTGCTGTCGGGGAGCGGCTGGGTTCCGCCTCCCCTGCTGCAGGAGGAAGGCCCTGCTGGCCCCCTGCCCGGCTTCCCGGGGGTCTTCCCTCGCAACAGGTGAGGAAACGCCGGGCGGTCCTCCTCGTCATAGCCAGGCTCACAGCGCCCCCTTGTGTCCGGAAGGCGAGTAGAGGGCTGGCTCCTGGCACCGGAAGCAGCAGTGTCCCTATCGGGTCTGCAAGGCTAGAAAAAGGAGCATGATAATCCCAGTCACCACTGTGCCCCCAGCTTCTCTCCATGACCTGCGGGAGTCTCCCCCACGAGGGCATCCCACATGCCCGGGCAACCGGGCCCTGTCCGGGAGAAAAGGGCGAGAACCCGGTAGTCCCAGGCGGCAGCCGCGCCAGGGAGAGAGGAGCCGCGACAGGCGGAGACTGATAGCTGAGTCTGCAAAGGCGCCCGGCAGGGCCCTCAGATGCCGGTGACTTAACGGGTCTCACCGGGGTGTCACTACGGCTTGAAGGATGAACCTGTTGCTCCTGGCAGGAGTTGTGCGCACCCTGGTGGCTTCGAACAAGTTCCCCTCCCTCACTGTTCCTCGTTTTTCCTCTCAACTTTTTATTACGAAATATCTCATACATTAAAAAGTACCAAGGAAACCAGCGAACGGTGCGCCACCGGTCCCCATGAGGTCCAGCCCCTTCCCACCACCTGAACTAGTGTACAGGGCTTCTTCCCTCGTGTCTATACCCTCATTCTGTACACCTGGCTCCCCTAGTGATACCGGGATTAGCGTGCTCCTGTGAAGGGTTCCAAGCCAATTATACCGCTGTGCTTCATAGTGTTTTTATTCCACATGGCTCGAGGGTTGCCTGGGAAAGCCCTGCGGTCCTGGTGCATCGGGCTTCCGCCCCTGTGAGGTGCCCCTGGATTACTGATAATATCTAATAAAATGTAAATGCTATGTAAATAGTTGTTGGACTGTATTATTTCCTTAACTATTTTATTTATTTATATTTGGCAGGATATCGTAGGAATATCCTATTCCTACGATAGGAACATCGTAGGAACAGCCATTCCTTTTCTTGTCTCTTGATAGACCTGCAGGGCTCTCTGACGCCGCAGTGCAGCTTCCTTCAGACGCCTGTGCAGGTGTCTCTGGTGCACACGGGGTGGGATTGAACTTCTAAGTACATGTGTACCTGCAGCCCTGCCCACTAAGGCACTTACTCCCCAGCCTGGTTTTCCTGATTTCCTCCCTCACCAGAAGGACGCAGGTCTGGAATACATACGGAAAGCCAAATATAAATAAATAAAATAGTTAAGGAAAACCATATACCAGCCCTCCCATACATTACTATTTCTCATGAGACCTTTAGACATTTATAACCTTTAGGCTGTCATCCCAATTTTAAGGATACAATTGGGTCGACCCTCCGTGGACACCAAATTCCAAGTATGCCAAAGTCCCTTATGCAAAATGTCTCTGTATTTGTATGTAACATGTGCAACACTCCTATAGATGTTACAGCATGTCTGGATTACTGATAATATCTAATAAAATGTAAATGCTATGTAAATAGTTGTTGGACTGTATTATTTCATTTGTATATGACCAGTACAGAAGCAAGTTTTTATAAGACATTTTCTCCCTGAAGTTGATTGAATCTGTAGGCGTGGGGTTCATGGCATGGAGCGCCAGCTAGATGTCATAGAAAGCAACTGGAAATGCTGCTGAAATCTGGATTTATTTTTGCAGAATGACTCGTGAAAGCACAAAGTTATAAACACTTTAAAATCAACAGTAAGAAACCAACTTGATGATAAAACGTTCAGCATTAAAATCATATGTACAGTGAGCTTATGGCAATATGGAAGAAAGCTATTTGCCATGCTGTTAGGTGAAGAAGAAAGCTGGGTACAGAGCTGAAAACATTGGCCCATGATGGGAGGTCTACCAGTGAGAAGCATCCCAGGTACAGACAGCCCTGGAAAAAGAAATACATCAAGATGGTAGAAAGGAATTTCAAACTCAACAACAGTATCAGTTTTCTAATTTTCTAAAATTTCCAAGTTGTCCATAATAAAGATTTGTAGTGAAAAAAGAGCAAAATTTATTTTAAAAAAATAAATCAGGGTTGGTGAGATAGCTCAGCAGACTAAGCACCTACTTAGGCAAGCACAGGGACTGGAGTTCAAGTCCCAGGACCACAAGCCACCCTGGCCCCACTGCCAGGCATGCTAAGTCCGCCACCAAGACCAGGCATGGTGGTGCATGTCTGTAACTCCAGTGCTGAGGAGGATGAGACAGGAAGAGCACTACGAGTCCAAGCTGCATAGTGAGACCCTGTACCAAATGCATTAAAAATATATATTAAAAATAAATCACACAGTGGTCACAAATAACAAGGTGCAGTATCTCAGGCACATCTAAATTTCCAACCAGAGGACAAAAGTCACTCTGTTCACACGTGAAACCTACCCACCAGAAACAAAAATATAAACCCAGTGTGTTTATGTCCTTTCTTCAGCTCTGAGAAGGACAAGATTTAACTGATTGCATAGTCAAAGAAATGATTGTCATGGAGTGAATGACAAACAGAAAAGGCTGTGGAAGAAAAACAAACAGGTTTTGCTGACCATGGCTCACATTCTTCTAAAACAGATCTGGCCCAGCAGATAGTCTTGTTTGGAGGGAGGTAAAATTATTTGGGTTTGAGATAAGCAGACAGACAAGAATGGATTTCTGTGCCCTTGTGGATTGCACCACCTCACTGCCTTCATCAACCATGTGCAGGCTTGGACACAGCCACCGAAGACAAAAGGGCCTCACCCTTGTCAGGCAGCATTTGCACAGGGGCTCAGGTGAGCTCCCTGCTAGCTGGCTCGTCTGCCTCCTGTGGACCCAGTCTATATTTTACAATAGACCTCAAAGAGAGAGGCAGCTGCATGCATCCGGTAGAAAATAGAGAAGGGCATGGCCAGGTTGACCACAATTATCCAGGGTTCAAAGCCAAAAACAACTTCCTCCAACCCGTTGTCATACTCGGGACGGCAGCCAAAGGCAGGAGGGATCCACAGCTGCAAGAGAAGAGGAACATCTGTCTTGTGAGCAGCCCCACACCCTCAAGATGGACACTCAGCCCAGGCACTACAGGTGCTACCCACACTGATGGGCCCCAGGCATACCTGTTGGCCAGTGAGACCACATAGCATCCCGGACTCCATGGAAACCATCTGAGCCAGGAGCCTTCTGTCTCTCACCCACCCCTCCTTGTAATAAATCCCTAATGAAGCCTCCCACTGTCTCAGGACTGAGGATTAAACCCAAGACCTTCACACTGAACTCTATATCTAGCCCTTTCCTAGTTCTTATTTTGAGACAAATTGCCCAGGCTGGCCTCAGCTTGTGATCCTTGTGCCTCAGCCTCCCCCAGTGCTGGGATTACAAGCATGTGCCATCCTTTCAGAACCTGTCAGATTCTCTCCATCCCTGCAGCCCTCACGCAACCCTGGCTTCCTCATCTGTAGGATGGCAATGCTAGCACCTCTCAGCAAGGTCCTACCCTCTGCTCTTAGGCCATAACAGACAGTCTTTAACTACCCCCAGTGGCACCCCCCCACCCAGCACCTGGAGTTCCTTCCCCTTGAGTGCAGAATGAAGTCACCAGCTCACTTCTTAAAGAATAGCACAGAAGTCACCAGAATCTCTCCCTTACAGAAGGATCTTCTATCTGTGTCACCCATCTCCTCTTGTACAAAAGGAGGCCACTGTCCCAGGCTGAACCACCTCATGGAGAGGCCATATGACAGAGGGGCAGGGAGGTCTTAGGCCAGCAGCCCACAGAAGCTTCAGAACACTGTTCAAAAGACATATGAGTGGATCTGAATCAGATCCCCAGAGCAAGGCTTTGAAATGTATGTGGGTGAGTCAGCAGTGCTCAACCTGGAAAGGACCCTGAGCAGATCCCTAGCCGCACCATACAGGGATGAAGCCATGCAGCTTGCATGGCTATTGTTTAGGTTGCTGCACAGTGGGAGAGATTTCTTACAGAGAAGTGATAAGTGATACATGTGGCCTTCACTGCCAAGTGCATACAGAGCTCCCCTAGTGCACCTCTTGTTCAGCTCTCTCCCCTGGCCTCTAGGGCTCAGGGGCCCTCACCCCCACCACCTCAGCATCTCTACCCAGTCCCCCCTTTCTGGATTCCTCTCCATGCTGTGGGTTCCAGGCTTGTGCCCTATGTCCTTCCCTTCCCTGTGCACCAGGCCTCTGCAGCTCTGGCTCTACATAGAAGCAACTGCCCTCTGGCTTACATCTCCACTGTAACCTGGACCACTCTCAGGAACTCCAGGCTCTGTTTTTTCACTGGCCAATTGGGTCAAACGCATTCATCTCAAACCCCACCTTTCTGCCCACATCCCCATCTTTCTGGAGCCACCTTCACCCACCAAAGTGTCAGAGTGCCATCACCCTCACCCTCAAACACCTCTGAGGTGACACCCTCCACTGCCTGCTGGCACTTGCCTGCCTCCCCCATCGCTCCCACCTGTTACCCCACCTGCATCCTCACCCCTGGCACACACTCTTTAGCTACATCCTGTCTCTCCCTTGACAGAACCCCACTCTTGGCAGAACCCTGAAGCCGAATCTCCACTCAGCGCCCTCTTCTGGACAGCCGGCTCTTCAGCACCACCACCACCACCCCCCACACACACACTAGGACTAACTTAGGTTTAGCTGCTCCGTCCTCTGGGATAGTGGTTCACCAAAAGCAGTCGGGCTGGGGAGATGGCTCAGTAGAACAAGCACTTGCCTGGCAAGCACAAGGGCCTGAGTTCAATCCCCAGTTCCGCCAAAAAAAAAAAAAAAAAAATCAAAAGTAGCCCACATTCCTGACTAGGAATAGCTGTCCCTCTCTTTATTCTTTAACTTACGGGTCCATGGCTATGCCCTATGTACTTCCTACACACAGCAGGTACTCAGTCAATGCATTAAATGTAAGAAGAGGGTCTGCCCAGGGCCAGGCTCAGAGACCTCCGGGCCATGTCTGATGTGCAGGAGCTGTGTCCACTTCATGCAATGTGAGAGTGTGGAGAGAGCTGAGTTTTGAACGCAAGGCCTGTGCATTCATCTACACCCCAGCCCTCTTGTCTCTCTGTCTTGAGAGGAGATCGGGCTAAGCCTCTGAATTCCTAGGCTGGGCCCCAACTGGTGATCGCCTTGCAACCTTTACTTTTTAGCATTACAAGCTGCCTCTGTGCCTTATGAGAAAAACACGAGGAAAAGAGACTACTTGACTCCAAAGTAATAATCGTCACTTGAGGCAGATTACCGAAATATTGCAGAGGAACAGAAACGCTGTTATGTTCCTGAGGACTTTTCTCTTGGTGCTGCCCTGAAAGAACGGAGCCCGGCGGGCCGCTCTCCAGGCCCCTTTCCCTCTCCTCGCCTCCGCCTGCTCCTCTTTGTCAAGGCCTGGCTGCTGACCCAGACTCCCCTTGACAGCCGGCTGCACAAGCTTGTCCTGGGGAGCTGTGTCCCTGGCCATCCCTGAGGACCCGCAGTCACAGGAGTCCATGGCAGCGGCCCGGTTGTAGATGGTGACCACGCGCAGGGTGCACACCTCCTCCAGGAGGCCCTCGGGCTCGCGGTGTGCAGACTCGATGATGAACAGGTTCTGAATGTACTTCTCCGCGATCGCCAGCACCGAGTAGGGCAGGTTGTACCAGGTGTAGGGCGGCCTGGTCTCGGCGCAGGCGATGGCCAGGAGAGAGCCCCAGGAGAGAAGCCAGGAGCCCGAAGCCGCACCCACCAGGAGGTCGGAGTCCAGCTTGCGCGTGGGAATTTTGGACTCATCCAGTGATTTCTCGTCGACCCTGTAGATACCGATGCCCAGGAGCGCCGCAGAGCCCATGAGCAGCAGCAGGGCGATGGCATAAAGGTAAAACATGGCGAGCGCCGCCTCGCTCTTGGCCTTGGAGCGGCCAATGTGCACCAGGTACACGGCCACCACGCCCAGGGTGGCAGCCAGTGCGCCCAGGCCCAGCGCCGAGCCCACTAGGATGCCCCGGATCCGCAACCCAGAGCGCTGGGGCCGCGCGCCATCCACACTGCGACCGATGTTCTTCCAAAGCACGAAGAGCATGGTGGACGCCAGGATCTGGTACTCGATGGTGAACGGGTACAGGTAGTAAATGCCTTGCACCAGGGCGGCGCATAGACGCGGAGGCGAGCAGTTGCATGGCGGGGAGTGGTCGTCCAGCTCTAGGAGACATATGGGGTCAGCAGGGAGGGGTTATTGAGGAGAGGCCTTGGGAAACCAGGGCCTATGGGAGAGGGGGCGATTATAGGGCCCTGAGTCATGGGGCAAGGGTCACCACTGTAGGAGATGGGGGAGGGGTGATGAAAGGCGAGGGCACGTGAGCCAGGGGCTCATCATCGGGGGGGGGGATCAGTTGGGGAGCTGGGGGACACAGGGGAGGAGCCATTGGGTGAGGGGTTGCACCAGCAACAGGAGTTAGAAAAGCGCACAGGAAATCATTGTCCCTGGACTTGGTGTGTGGCTGTCCCATTGGAGTGAGGGCTTCACACCCTGCCTAGCATCATGCTCAGTGTCAGGCTACGGAGAGCCAAGATCTAATAAATCCTGTTCATTCAAACTTCAGAATCTGTGTGGCCATTCCAGCCTTGCCTTAGAACCACACTCCTGCCTTGTAAAGATGTTTGGAGGTGTGAAAGCAGGACAGAGGTGGCCTCTACTTTAGAAAAGGGAAACTCGGGAAGCGATAACAGAGGAGAAAACCAGCAAGAACATGGGCTAGAATGAGACAGTTGATCTCTCTGGGTGGGAAGCCACAGGTGAGGTGTATTTTCTTTTAGCTTTTGTATCTGTCTTAGCTAAATTTTGTGGATATGATTTGTGCATCTGATTTTCTTAACGATTGTTTGAAATGCTCCCTCCTGTTCAGCAAAGACTCCTGTGAAGGTGCCAAGGCCGGCTAGTGTGGCAGGAGCACTAGCCTGATAAAAGATGCCCAGCCACAGGATAAGGGTCTTTCCCTGAGGGAGAGCGAAGATCAGCCGTCAAGGAGGGGCTGGCCATGGTGCAGATTCACGGGGCACCCCTGGCTGCACCTGCTCTCCAATCCTAGGGACCCAGAAATGGAATCAAAACATTGGAAATCTGCATCTGTGTGGGCAAGGAGAGCTTTACATTCAACAATTCAGAAAATTAAGTGCAGGTTGACACAGCCATATAATGCAGCAGCAGTTAGAAATCTATAATCAAGCCAGGCACAGTGGTGCCTGCTTGTGTTTCCAGTACCGAGAGGCTGGGGCAGAGCGATCACTGGGAATCTGAGGCCAGCCTGAACCACACAAGGAGGCCCAGTTTCAAACACAAACAAAAAGCCCAGAAATTATAATTAAAATGTGTTTTACTGGTAAATATGTATGATAATGCACATGCTAATTAGCTTCATGTAACTACATACATTTTAATATATATATATATCAAAATGCTGTTACATGGGAGATACAGAATTCTGTCAATTCAAAAAATAGATACAATAGGGCCAGCGAAATAGCTCAGCGGATTAAAGCACCTGCATAGGCAGATGCAGGGACTGGGAGTTTGATCCCCAGGCCTGCCATGCCAGCCCTGCCCCCGGGTGTGCTGAGACCACAATTGAGACTGGGCATGGTGGCATGTGCCTGTAATGCCAGCACTTGGGAGACTGTAAACAGGAGGATCACTACAAGCCCAATGTATGTAGTGAGACCCTGTACACCCTGTACACCTGTCCTAAATACAAAAAAAATAGATATAATAAACTTTGAAAAATATGGTTTACTTCTAGAGGAAAATAATCATACAACCAGGACAGTGGGAACAAGTAAGAACAAATGTTAATATATGTAAATCTTAGATAAACCTTTGTTGGGTCTCAAAATCAATTTAGAGTGTGGCAACCAATATTTTTCTACAGAATGGAAATTTAAGAGAATCAAATAGAGAAGAAAAAGATGGAACCAAATACAATAGAAATTAAAGAGCCTCTCTATCAAGGAAGATGAAGATTGTGTAAGATGTATGCAGGATTTGGGAACAGTGAGTAGGACACATCTCACAGGTGTGTGTGGGGGGGGTGGTGATGTAAAATCTACTGTTATAAGCTGCAGTCCAAAAGATTGAATAGACGCAGGGCAAAACTGACCATGAGTGAAAGCATATTACAAGAGGTTACTAGATGTTAAGAGCATCAGGTTGAGCTCCTGGGCAGGTGTTAGTGTGGATTTTTTTTCACTTTGTTGTTGTTTTGCTTTATAATGTGCGAGAATTCTTACATCTCACACAAGAAGCTTCTTGGGAGTGCGGATTAGCTTTGCTTTTGCAGAACACGATGCAATGCTGAATTCCTAGGCAGCCTCTCCTCCACAGTGTTTTGCAGAAGATGGAAGGGAATCAGAAGGTTGGAGCAGTTAGAGCCAGCAAAGGCTACCTCTCTACATAAATGTAATCTCATATCTCAACAAAAGGGCCCTGCAGCCCATTGCGGGGTTCTCCTGACTCAGCTGCTTGTGTGCTGTGTGACCTTCACTGGCTGCTCACCTTCTCTGGGCGTCAGGGACTCCACCCACCTAGTGCTGTAGTTAACATTGCCTGCTTGTGAGGCTTGAATGAAATAAGCCACAGAAAGGCTCAGAGCTGTACCTGCTGCACAAGTGCTTCCTACCAGCTTTCTTGCAGCTGTCATTGTCACTAACTGTGTGGGACAGCGAGTGGGAGCTAAGCCCAAGGCCACCGGGACCTTCCCAAGAGCAGCGCTGGCCGCGGTGCTGAAGATGTAGCGCGCTCCCTGATGTCCTCAATGCCGCTTCTGGAGTGGCTGCGGCACACCAGACCGCAGCAGCCTGAGGCTGAGGGGAGACCCCGCGGAGCGGGCGGGTTCCCGCGCAGCGCGCGGACGCCACGCAGCGAGTGCGTGATGGGACCGAGAGCTGGGCGGGTCCAGTTCCCAGCACGCTGCCCTTCCTGTGCTGCCCTTTCCTGTGCTTCCTCTTTGGCCCAAACACTAAAACGGGCGTGGCAGGTTGCAAATGCTAGAGATTTTGAAATAAGATGTAAAGATTAACACTACCTGCTCTCAGGTGGGAACAAGAATAAAAATGGACCAAAATTATAAACCAGGTTGTAGTTGCAGAAAACTTCAAGTGAATGACAATTAAGCACAGGGTACCATTAGAGCTCCAGGGGATCTCAAAGCCATACTTTAAGCAGAAAGCTCTGGTCATGGGGGCCTCATTAAGTCAGAAGCATCCAGCAATCTCCCACAGCGGAGAACAAAGACACTTCTTTCCCTCACAGGCTGCGCCATGGGAAATGGGTGTGCAGAGGACAGGCTGGGCAGGCGAGTCCCACAGGACCCTCTCATTACAACCTCAGCAGGACTGCAGGAGGTGGAGGGGTGGGAGCCACAGCAGCAACAGCAGGGCATTGTCTATGGGCCCTGCACCCCTGTACCACCCCTCTCTGCTGTCCCAGCAGGTGTCCTCATGCCCTGGCAGGAGGGGCAGGATGTCCCTTACCTATTGTGATGTTCCCAAAGCCCAGGGTGATCAGCCTCTCCTTGTGCCCATTCAGCTGGTGCTTGGATTCGTTCAGGACGCTGTTGGCCCACAGCAGCAAGTTGGTGAACACCGAGTGGATCACCCCGAACCTGGAAAGCACAGGGCTCAGCTTTGGTTTTGTTTGGTTTTGTTGCAGTACGAGGATTTTAACTCAGGGTTTTCACTGAGCTATTTCTCTGGTCCCATTTTGTATTGTGACGCAGGGTTTTGCAAAGTCATGAAGTTGCCTGGGTTGAGCTTAAACTTGCAATCCTTCCACCTCAGCCTACCAAAGTACTTAAAGTACAGGAATGCACCATCATGCCCAACTAAGAACTCAGTTCTTTTGCCACCCTGAGAAAACTCTGAGCTTCCCACACTCATTCACACACACACACACACACACGCTCACACTATGCTGCTGGCCCGGGCACTGGGTGGCTCTCTGGTAGGGACAGTCCCAGGGGATTGCAAAGCCTCAGGGTCTTGGAATTTGACCTCAGTCTTGAACCTTCCAACCTTCCACTCACTCTGTGGGATATCAAAGAAGCTGCACCTTGAAAGCAGAATTCTAGGAAATAAAATACACTAAGGATGAGCAACCAACCCTACAACCCAACCCCATTTCCAGAAGAAAAGAGAGAGGAAAACAATGAGGGGATGATAACACTGGACTCTGGACTGGAGCTGCTGACTGCCCAGCCCAACAGCCAGCCATCGTCCGCATCCTCCACCTTCCCAGCTACCTTCAAAGACACTGAAACAAGCCAGACACTTGTTGCCTTGTTTTCCTTGCATTCTGGCCAGTGCAATGGAAGGCAGTCTATAAGCATGACTGACTTTTTGATGAAAGAGATAAAAGAAAATCCTGTTTATTATCTCTATCTGTTTTTAACAGTCTTGAGTGCAGATATAAAGGCTGGAGGGTGGCAACCATCTCATGACTGTGAAACAGCCAGCATGGGGTGAAGCCCCAGCCCTGAGAATGCAGAGTAGAGACCTATAAAATGCCTGCACAGTGCTGATATTGTTGAGTTTCTAAAGTCCATCTGGATGCTCTAACTAGCCAAAGGTCATGTGCAGAATAAATTGCCATACTATGATTTGAAGGGTTAGTGAATACAGATGCACTCAGTTTGACTTCTGTCTCCTTCCCTAACCTCCAGACAAAGAAGGTTAAAAGAGGAGCAAAGAGGGACATAAGGACTGGCATGTGGGAAACACAGGAGATACATGTGGAGGAGCTGATGAGTGCAGCTCCTTTTCAGTGTCCCTAAGGAGAATCCACAAGCCATATTCACCAGAGAAATCTCACCACCAGCACTGAGCTTTGCAGGTGGCCACACTGCAACCCTAAGTGTAACCCTCTACCCCTAGCCAGTATGCTAAACATAACCCTCTAACCCTAGCCAGTACCCTAAGCCTAATCCTCTAACCCTAGCCAGTACCCTAAGTCTAACCCTCTAACCCTAGCCAGTACCCTAAACCCAACCCTCTAATCCTAGTCAATACCCTAAGCCTAACCCTCTAACCCTAGCCAGTACCCTAAGCCTAACCCTCTAACCCTAGCCAGTACCGTAAGTCTAACCCTCTACCCCTAGCCCTCATTCTCCAACCCTAAGCCTCTAGCCCCAACCCTGAACCTAATGCCTCTCCTAATGGCTAAGCCTAACCCTGGTCTCTAACCCTACCCCAACAGTGCACAGCAGCACAGCTGGGGCCAGGGAGCCCGGTAATTTGAGAGGCCTCCTTGAGCCTTCCAAAGCTGCTCACTTCGAAACTGGGGCACAGAGACCCAGAGGACACATGACCCTGCCTCCACAGGCTCAGCAAGACTCAGCTGTGAGCCTGCTTGTAGGCTGCCCTGTCTCCTGAGGGTCCCCACACACACCAGCTTCCCCCAGAGGCTCCCAGGAGCCACAGCGCAGCACCTCCCCTCATCCCATCCCCACTGCCCTGCAGCTGCGAATATCCAGGCACTGCAGAAACAGACAGAAGCCAAGGTCTGAGGCTAGTGTTTGCCCAGCTGTCCCCTCTGCCCACCCAGACTGCGGGTCCCAGCCCCTCCTCCAGGCATCAGGGCACAACCTGCAGAGCCCCAAACAAAGCACCCAGTGCTGTTTGCCCACAGCTGCCGCCTTTTCTTTCTCTCACAATGCACAGCACCACCCCTCTTCCTTCTCCTGGGCCAGGTGGCACTGTCCAATCGAAGGCCCACGGAGACTGAGGTGGTGGCCCTGCTGCTACCCACAGCTGAGGCCTGCCCCACCAGCCTGCTCCCTGGAGCCCTGAAAACATCCCATGAGCCAAGGACAGGGATCATTCCCTTGCAAGGGGTCCCTCCTGATACTTGGAGCCTACAACCCAGGGCATTCAGGGCAAGTTCTTACAAACTGTCTACTTTGATGGGTGAGACAAGGTCTCACTATATAGCCCAGGCTGACCTCAAACCTGAGGGACCCACCCCCCACCTCAGCCTCCTAAGTGCTGGGACTGTGGGCATGTGCCACCACGCCTGGTTTCCATGAGCCATTTCTAATAATGATGTGAGAACCACTATCCTGCTACCTGCACCTTTGGAGACGGGAAAGATTCGAGCCAGCAAAAGGAATGCCGGGCTTGGAAGGAGCCTTCTTGCACACACTGAGGTTCAGGAGAGGCGGGCACTAGTTCAGACAACCAGAAGAAAAAATAGTGCACTCAGGCAGCATGTTCCAAAGCCCTTTGTGAAAAGAGGCAGGCTGCGGGAAGCACAGGGCAGCAGGTCAATGATGGCTAAGTGGACACCAGACCCTGTAGGGGGGACGTCTTGAACCCAGCCCTGGCCACCGGCCATCATGCACTTTTGGGACTTCACCCCTCCCCTTCCTGCAGGCTTCCAAGTCCCAACTAACAAGGTGCAATGTGTAGACCTGACTGCCACACCCTGAAGCAGAAGACCAAACGAGGCCACCTCCATGGCAGCCCAAAGGCTCCCTCTCCAGTTTCAGAAAGAAGCCCTGGGAAGGGACAGCAGGGGCCCCATCACTCACCCCGTAGGGCCACACAGGGTGTGTCCCACCCCACTCAGATCCGGGTGATCAACATCTGGGGACAGGGCCAGCACCATAACGCAGGACACAGACGAGAGCTGTACATTGTCATTTTAAATTTTCTAGTGCCCACAATTTTAAAATAGTAAAAAGCTCCAGACATGGTATGACCTATAATCCAGCATTCGGGGAACCTCAGGCAGGGGCATCACAAGTTCAGGTCCACTGGTGGACCAGAACTTTGATGTGTTGAATTACTGAGAACTTGTGTCAAAAAAAAAAAGTCTGGAGATGTAATGTACCTTAGTGTGAAGGTCCTGGGTTCAAATGGTTCAAATACCAGTACCAAAAATAAACAAAAAGAATAGGGAAAACAACTGAGTGAAAATAATCATAATATTCGGCTAAACCAAATGTATCTGTGATAGCATGATGACAAGATGTAATTGAGCCAAGAAACACCACTGAGAGACTTTTTATCTGTTTTTCATCCAGTGGCCCCATGAGGCCAGCAGCTGCCTAGTACAATGTAGAGGTCAAGGCCAGGGACAGATTTGTCCAGAACTCTGTGACAAAATGTCCTGTGTGAATGAGTGGCCGAAATGAAGGGACAGATGCCTGGCACCCACCGCCCCCTGCGGCCGTCACCGTCACTCTGTACTGTGGAACAGCAGTGGCCAGGTCCATACCTGCACACAGCAGGCTGCCTCAGAGCCTCTGTTCCCTCACCTGCTAGACAGGGCCAGGATCGCATCTACTGTCCCTCCTGGGTAGGGCTACCGTAACAGAAGACCTCAGAGGTAACACATGCAAACAAAGCGCTTCTCATGGGGAAGGTGACAACACAGACTAGGACTCCTGGCCCCTAGCCTGCTGCTTAACACACACTGCTGGGCTGCCCTGCCTTTGTTCCAGCAATCCCACTTGCAGGAGCTTAACCCAAGGTAATAGCAACAGCTCTGCACCACAGCACCAACATGACGCGCTGAAACGCTCATCCCCTGTGATGGTTAAGCTGGACTGTCAGCCTGATTGGCTCCGGCACCACACAGGGGATTAGTAAAGCACGTTGTGCCTGGGTCACAGAGGGGTGACTTGGGGTCTATATGGACCTGAGTCCCTGCTTGCTGGCACTGTCCCCTGATCTGCTGCAGCCCTCCCCATGCTGCCCCTGCCTTGGCACCAGCCCACCATAGGCTGAGCCCTCTGAGCCCACGAGCCCTGTTGGACCTCTCTTCCAGTTGTAGGTGTTGAGTATCATGTCCTGTAATGGGAACCCCGTGTGAGTGAGCCCCTCTGTGACTGCAGAAACAGAGCCTCAAAGGGGTGATCACGGGTAAGTCATGTCAGAGGGGTCAGGCCCGTGCATCTGTATATCCGATATGGATGCATTTTTATAAGAAGAGAAAGACACCAGAGAGCTCTCTCTCTTCCCACCGCATGTGGACACAGTGAGAGGGCCATGCTGAGCAAACCAAGAAGAAACATCACCTCACCCAACATCAGCCATGCAGGCTGCGGTGCTTTGGGCCCACAGCTAACATCTTGTCTTCCAAAGAGAGCTACCTGGGTCTCCTCTCTTTCTCTGAGAGCACTAACCTCACTGTGTGCCCCATCCTCATGACTTAACTGGCCCCACCACCTCCCCAAACCCCCAAACACCATGCACTGGGAGACAGAGCTTCCACTTGTGAGATCCTGGGGCCGCAGCATTCAGTCCACCACCACAGCAGTAAGTGAGTGTTAGACTCTACTGCAGCTAACACATTTCATTACAGGGAAAAAAAAAAACTTCATTTTTCTTTTTTGAACTACTAGAAATGGAGCCCCAAGCCTTAGCTGGAGCTGCATCCCCAATTCTTTCTAGCATTTTTATTTTGAGATCTCCCTCAATTGCCCAGACTGGCCTCAAGCTTCCGACCCTCCTTCCTCAGCCCTCTAGAGTGTGGGGATTGCTGGCAAGCACCACCTCATGCCAGCTGACAATACAGTTTCTAAAGAATAGTTTCTTGCATGAGTAGCTGAAGCAGAACCATAGCCTGAGACAAGAGCAGCCGGCAGCACCCTCCAGCAGCAAGATGAGGTGGCCTGGTGGTGGGAAGAGCCACAGTGCCCTTGGTCCCCCACCCTGGCATAGGAGAGGGACACACCCAGGGAGAGTGAGGCCTGCTCTTATGCTCTGGCACCTGGGACCAGGCTCCTAGCCTGCTGGGGTTCCTCAGCCTCTCAAGGCAGGCAAGAACAGCCGTGCTCTGCGGCATCTGTGCTGATGACAGTTGGCGGCCTTTTTCCTGATCTGAAAGGCAGTTGAGTCACCTGTCATGGTGCTGGGAGTCCTGAACCCTGTGTTTCTGCCCCCAACCCCTGAGAGGGAGCCACACCAGTACACTCTCTACCACCTCCTCTCCTTTCCCCAGCAGGAGTTGAGGCTTCTGGACAAGGCTGGGGTGCAAGGCCACTAGTGACCCCTGATGGATGAGGAGCAGCAGCTCTCACCACAGCCCCTGTCCACAGCTGGGGCCAGAGGATGCCCAGTGCATGCTGATGTGGAGCTCGCATGGCACAAGGGTGGCGGAACCTGCTGCTGGTCTCACAGCTGAATGGAAATCAGCCTTCAAACATCAGCTACCATGCTGAGTGGCAAAAGCAAAGGCTTTCCTGACCCTCAAGGACGTGACCAAGGATCTTTCTCCAAAGCAAATCCCCATCCCTCATCCAGTCTACACCAACCCAAGAAGGGGCTGAGGCAGCAGCCTCTCTCCCAGAAAGCAGGAAAACTCAGCTTCAGGACTGGGGAGCTGTCTCGGAGTCAAGCACTGAGCAAGACCCAGGCCTGGGCCCTGTGATATACCTAACTCAACCCGAAAAGCACTGCCCAGAGATTTTACCTTTCCAGTGTTTTAAAAGACTGGATAATATCCTTTGCATGGCCCCACAGAAAATACACCTGCATGGAAATAAAAGAAGAAAAAATACATCAGTGGGAAAACTGTCATTATGTTGCCCAGAGCCACATAACATGGTTCATGATTCTTAAGTGAAAAACCTGAAATAGAGAATTCTGCACCCTCCATCTCAGCCTCCTTATCTAAGGTGCATCCCTGGATCACCTTATCCTTATCCAACAAAAGGATTCAGAAAGAACAATAATAAATGCTGGTTCCTCTGATGGGCTTACATGCACTATTTTCCAATATTTTCTCTAAGATTACGCTCTTTTTTTTTTTTTTTTTCAGAACTGGGGATTGAACTCAGGTGCTTGCACTTGCCAGAGCAGTGCTTATTCCCAGCCCCTATGCTTATCTTTTTTTAAAAAAATAGCATTGATGAGAGGAAGGGAAGGGAAAGAAAAAGAAATGAGCTGTGATGTGGACATGAAGCTGCACCCCCAAGAACACCGAAAACTACATGCATTGCAGACATAGACTGATCAAATAACACAAAGAAAAGCAGAGCTCTGCGGGGGGCACAGCCTGCCCTAGAGCTCAGGTAAGGCGACCCTCGACCTGCCGCAGCCTCCAAGGTAGCATACACGCGAGCCTGGCTTCACTACTTTATTCTTTTCCGTGGTCTGGCAATTTTTTTTTTCGGTGGTACCGGGGATTGAACTCAGGCCCTTGCACTTGCACTTGCCAGGGAAGTGCTTATTCTACTGAGCCATCTCCCCAGCCAAACTGTTTTCTTAATTGTGCCTTTGAACTGTTCACTACCAGTGTACAGAAAGAAAGCTGATTATTGAACCCTGGTATTTAAAAGAATTACCCTTGGTTGAGTGATCCCACTTCTGCATCCACATCCACATGAATGAACACAGTCTCAGCGGGATGTCGGCACACTCTTGTTCATAGGGCATCATTCATGGTAGCCATGAGCTGGGAGCAACCCGTGCCTGCTGACAGGCGAATGAGGCACAGCCTCCACTCCATTGATAGGTGTGTGCATAAAGAAATATGGCGGGCTGGCAAGATAGCTCAGCGGTCTAAAGCGTCTCTCAGGGACCGCAGTTCGAGACCCAGCACCACATGCCATGCCAGCCCCTCCCCCCAGGGCGGGCTGAGCTGACCCCCCACACACAAAAAAAGAATCCGTGATGTGTAGCGAGACACTGTGATAAATAAATGAATTTTAAAAAGAAAGAAAGAAAGAAAGAAAGAAAGAAAGAAAGAAAGAAAGAAAGAGAAAAAAAGAAAGAACGGCGTTTGCACGCCACAGAGCACTACTCAGCCATGAAGAAAGATAAACTGGGAGCTGGAGCTTGGTGATCTAAGAACCTGAAAGCACAAGGACTAGGGTTTGATCTCCTGTACCACATGCTGTGTTAGCCCTGGAGCCCTGGACGTGCTGTGCCAGCCACCAAAACTGGGAGCACACCTGTAATCCCACCGTTGGGGAGGCTGAGACAGGAAGGTCACTACAAGTGCAAGCTGCATAACAATAATGAGACCCTGCCCAAATAAACACATAAGTAAAATTTTTCAAACTAAAAAAAGGACAAACTGGAGTGACTTATAGGGAAATGGATGTGCCTCAAGAAGCAATGTTCAGTGAAAGGAACCAGACATGGGAGCTCAGCCGCCACAGGCTTCTGTAGCATGAGAAGCCCAGCATGTGAATCCAGAGTGCAGTAAGAAGCAGATGGAAGGAAGGGAGGGAGGGGGGGAGGGAGGGAGGGAGAGGGAGGGAGGGAGGAAGGGGGAAGGAAGGAAGGCCATTCTCAGATAGGGAGGGACCAAGAGACTGAATGAGGAGGAAGGAGGGAGGGGGATGGAAAAGCAATGGAGATATGTTCTGGGCGCCCGCCCTCTCCACCCTGGGAAGCCAACACTATGCATTGCCACATGGGTGGGTAGAGTGGAAGAATTGTCCAGAGGACGCGGTTCCAACATAAGCTGCCACGTGGCGAGGCTGGATGCAGAGCACGCTGTGCCTGCTGTCAGCGAGGGGCACGCACGCAGGTGCACCCATGGAAGCAGCCTGGGTTATTCACTGAGGGAGGCTGAAGGGGGAGCGGGTGCCAGGGCCGGGGCGGGGTGAGCCTTATCTTCTGATGGAGGCAGCAATTCAGCCCAGGGAGATAAAAGCTCGGCGAATGGCAGCAGTCATGAGTCCCCGCGAGTGAATGCACCGCGCGTCTAAAATGGCTAAGAACGTGGACAGTATGAACGTCTATTACAACTTAAAATATGAGTCTGAATATATTTTCATCCTACCATTCAGAAGTCTGAGGCAGGAGGACCTGGGTGAGCTCCAGGACAGCCTCTGGTACACAGAATTCTAGGCCAGCCCAAACTATAACAAGAACTTTTTTTCCAAAACCCAAAATTTACTTAATGAATTGAGCTTCTTCCATTCTCCAGTCATGCTGTCCAGCAAAGGAAGGTGTCCAATAAACACAGAATAACTGAATGATTGGCTTCTGAAATGCCTTCAATGAGAGACAAACATATTCAACCCGCCGACCGAATAACACTTTGCAAACTCATCTGTCCAGATCTTTCCTCTCCCTAAAGCCTTCACAGGCTCCCTGGGACCCTCAGGATGAAGCCCAAGCTCACCAGTGGTCATTGGCCTGAACCAATCCTTGCTACGGGCCGAGTCCTGAGCCCCGCGCTTCCCTGCACCAGCTCCTGTCAGCCTCACCTGCCCAGGAAGTGGTGCTGCAACGGCCAGAGCAGGGAGGTGCAGGAACTTGCCTGCCCATCCATTCTGAGCAGAGGTGGGCCAGGTGACTGAGGCCCACAGGTCCAGGCCTCCCCTCCCCCACCACCTCACATGAGAAGACTGTGTGACCCACTGTGCCGCCTTTCAGTGCTCTCTGCACCCCATCTTCCCTTCACTGCCAGCTGGGGACTCTTCCCCCAGATGCCAAAGCGGGGGGGCTATCTCCTTGTGGGATGCCTTCTCTGAGCATCCTCACCCGTATCCCATGCCCCATTCCCTGCGCCCCAAGCTACACTGTCCCATTGCTGCAATAACTGTCCTCATCTGAGCCCACACTTCCAGCACCGGGAACAAGTCTGCCTAGTATCTGAGGATGGAATGAATGAATGAAATCTTCCTGGCCTCACGCTGGGTTTTCACACTGTCACTGGCACAACCATAAGGTCGGCACTGCAGCATATGCAGGCCCTGGAATGAGGCCAGCCCATTGGCTGCTGTGGCAAAGTAGCACTCACAGCAGGAGTTGAACCCACAGCACTGGAGGCCACAGGTCCTACACGAAGGTGCTGGCAGGCAGGGCTGGTTCCTCTTGGACCTCTCTCCTTGGTGGCACGCAGTGACCTCGCCTGCATCCCCACGTGTCGTCCCTCTGTGCATGCCTGTGTCCTGATCTCCACTCTCATGAGGACAGCAGGCATGCTGGATCGGTGCCCACCTTCATGCCCTCATTTACCCCCAGATCTCCTCTAGCAGGTCCTGTCCCCAGCTACAGGTCCTTCTGAGGCCCTGGGATGGGGGTTCCATTTGCCAGGGTGAGATTCAGCCCATAACTTTCAGCCTTCAAGGAGGTCCCTGGAGAACTCCTGACCCAGGCCACTGTCTCACACTAAGCTCCCTGCCCTTCTTCCCCACCCCCATGCCCTCCGGCCACTCCTGCATGCCAGCGTCACCACACTGAGACATGCCTGCTCCCTGGAGATGTCTTCAAGCTGCCAGCACGTCTCCAAGTCAGCTGTGTACATGCTGGGCATGGCTTGGAGAAAAAGTTTGGAAATGGTTCCTTTCCCTGCCAGAGGTGGAGACTTTCTCAAGGACACTTTCAGGCTGGGAGTCCAAAAATCCATGAGCCAGGCAATGTCCCTGCTCCAAGTTCATGGCCTTCCAGGGCCACTCGCAGGAAGAGGAAGCCATCTTTGCATGGTGGCTTCGACTGAAGTGAGGCCCTCATCTTCCCTGATATCCAGCTTCCTCCTCAGAAAAACATAAGGCTGAATCCAGACCACGTGGTGGGCTTTGAGGATGCGCTGGGCAGTGACAGGATCCAGGCACAGAAAGACACCACATGTCTCATGCTGAGGTGGGGTCAAAAACTAGGGAATAGAAGGCATCATGGTTGGGTGGGCAGGGTGAGGTGAGAAGAACGGAAGGGGCCGCTCAGGCACCAAACTGCAGCCAGGATGTGGAGCAGGCAGGATTAGAGACCAACACATGGCCTGGGCACGGCAGCTCCTGGTACCAGCTGGACATGTGCAGAGAGACTGAGTTTAGGTTCTGGTACCACAGAAGGAAAGACAAAGGAAGGCAGTGAGGGAGAAAGAATGAAGCAAGATAAAAGAGCAGACAGTGATTCGCTTGACCACAGAAATCACTGTGTGCTCCACACCTTAAGTATATGAAAAGAATTAAAAATGAGAGTGATGATCTGACACCCATTCTTTTTTACATATGTCTTTATTAATGGACATAGTTGTACATATTTCCACAGCATGGTGTGACATCTCATTTCATGTATACAGGGCTGGAGAGACAGCTCAGCAACACAGTGCCTGCCTAGCAAGCGCAAGGTCCTGAGTTCAATTCCTGAGTTCCCCTGCTGTGCCATAGAAACTTAGAATTATTCCTCCTACCCAGCTGTCCTCTGGACCCATCAGCGAGCCTCCAACAATCTCCCTCCCTCATACCCTTCTGGGGCCCTGGTGACTGCGATTCTGCTCTCCACCACCAGAAGATCAAGTGGGAACATGGGACAACTGTCCTCCTGCACCTGACTTCTTCCGCTCAACATAATGTCCTCCCTCTCATCTATGTTGCTGCCAAAGACAAGACTCCAGTGTGTAATATTCCATCATGTAGACGTACCACATCATCTTTATCCATTTGTCTATCAGTGGACACCTAGGTTAACTCCAAATCTTAGCTACTGTGATGAGTCCACCCTGCTCTTGTAGAACCCAAGGAATGTTTTTACAAAGAGATAAATGCAAACCACTTTGCATTTCCTAAAGTGAGATAGAAATATTGATCATTGTAACTCTCATAGCTGTTACAAGAATTTTCTGCTAAGGATGATGTCACATTGGGACCCATCTATGATTTTTTTTTTTTGATGTTTTTGATATAGCATCTTGCTACATAGTCCAGGCTGGAGTGGAACCTCACTGTGTGGCCTACATTGGGCTCTAATTTCTGGGAAATCTTCCTGTTGCTCCTGAGCTCTGGGACTACAGATAATGCCACCATGACCGGCTTATCTAACATTCTTCTCAACCATGAGCTTTTTCTGGCTGTCAGCTATGTTTCTACAGTATGTCTGTCAAATTCTTGCTTCTTGGCAAGAAAAAGACAGATTTCAATCTGAAATTGAGCAAACAGATACAGGGGAGTGACCATTCCAGCACAGGCTCCTCTGGGGAATGGTGAAAATGTTCTTAATTTGTCAGTAAGAGCTGCGTGTAGTGGTTCACATCTATAACCCAAGCACTATGGGAGGCTGAAGCAGGGAGATGGCAAGTTTAAGCCTCGTTTGGGCAGTTTAGCAATTTAGAGAAGCCTTGTCTCAAAATATGAAATAAAAAGGGAGGTGGGTATGGAGCTTAATGCCAACACTCAGGCTTCAAGTCTTAATGAAAAAAAAAAAAAAAGCAGTAGAGTTGACTGTACAATTACAAACATACCAAGCCACAGCACTAAATGCTTAAAATGAGTGAATTACAGGATATGTGTTCTATCTCAATAAAACTTTATGCCTAGAACATCAAGTCCCTATGCTTTCCTGGTGGCTATGGCTGTAGGGTGCCCTTCTTGCCCATCTTTCTGGTTTCTGGTCCACAGGATACCTGCAAAGAAAGACGGGCCCAGATCCTGTTTCATGAAGGAGTTCCAGGGACAGAGCCCAGCTCACCTTGGGCTTGTGCAGCCCCCACTAGCTAAATGTCTCCTGTCACAGGTTTGTATGTGTCTTAGGACAGACTGCAGAACAAAGATATTGGGAGGAGGCATCCACAGGTTACCTGCAGCAGAGTGTGCACTGCGTGGGTGACAGGGAACACTCCTTCCGTGGCTGACAGACACTCGGAAAATCCAATGAAGTAGCCCACCTTGAAGCATCCCAGGATGATGGTAATGACTGCAAACAGGGTGACACTACCTGGAAGGGAGAACACACACACTCGTGTCAACATGCACAGACCTCAGGTCAACATACGTTGTAATGAATCCTTATGCGTGGCCAGATAATTTTTGCCAGAGGTGGCAAGACCATTTGAGGTATTATGACAGGATTTTCAACAAACAGCTCTGGAAGAATTGGATATTCATGTGCAAAAAGAAGAAGAAGGAGGAGGAGGAGGAGGAAGAAGAAGAGGAAGAAGAAGAAGGAGGAGGAGGAGGAGGAAGAAGAAGAAGAGGAAGAAGAAGAAGTTGGGCCAGCCGTAGTGGCACTTGCCTATAATCCCCACACTCAGGAAACTGAAGCAGAAGGACAACTGTAAGTTCAAGGACAGCTTGGGGTTCATAGTGAATTCAAGACCACCATGAACTGTGTAGCAACACCCTGTCTCACACAAATAAATACCTACATAAGTAAAAAGTAAATTTAATAAAACAAAAAAGTAAATAAAATTTGACCCTTACCTCATAGTATTTACAGAAATTAAATTGAATGGGTTAAAGCTCTAAATATTAAAGCTAAAAGTACAAGACTATCAGAAGAATATGTAGGGGAAAACTTCATGATACTGGATTAAGCAATGATGATTGACTAAGACAAAAGTTTAAGCAAAAAATAAATAAAAAAAATAGATAAATTGAAAAATATCATGGCCAGCCAAATAGCTCCGCAGATTAAAGCACCTGCTTAGGCAGATGCAGGGGCTGGGGATTCGTTCCTGAACCTGCCATGCTGGCTCTGCCTCCAGGGCATACTGCAATAGCAATTGGGACTGGGCATGGTGGCACGCGCCTGTAATCCCAGCCCTTGGGAGACCGTAAACAGGAGAATCACTACAAGTTCAATCTATGTAGTGATTCATACAGTTCAAGAATAACAAAATTAAAAATAGGAAAAGGTTTGAACATGCATTTCTCTGAAGATATAAGATAGCAAATAAATACACAGAAAATGCTCAGGAGTCACGGAAGAAATGCACATTGGAACTATGCTGCTCCACAACACTTCAGTAGGGTTGCTGCTGTTAAGAAGTAATGACAACAACTGTTGCTAAAGACTCACAGAGAGTGTGATCTTTGTGCACTCCTGGTGGGAGCGTAAAGTGCTATGGCCACTAAGAGGACAGTAAGAGAGTTCCCCAACAAAACTAAAAGTACAATTACTCTATGCATCAAATTTCCACTGCTGGGCATCCATCCAAAGGAACTGAAACTGGGACACCTATATTCATATCATAGCTGCATCAAACCATAGCAAATCAAGGGTCCACTGATAGTTAAGTGAGTAAAGAAAACGAAGTCTATGCATGTGGATGAAATTCTAGCACATCCTACCATGTGACTGAGCCTCGAGGACACTGTGCTAAGTGACCTAAACAGGTCACAGGAGAAAAACTGTGGGACTGCATTTCTGCAAGGTGCATAGCATGGCCAGACTCAGAGAGAGAAAAAGCAGGAAAGGGATCCAGGGCCAGGGGTGGGGAGGGAGCTAACCTTTAATTGGGGACCAGTTGCCACTTTGCAAGATGCAATGAGACCAAGAAGTGGCAGGACAATATAAATGTGCTTAACACCACAGACCTGGATGCTGAAAAGTGATCGAGTTGGTGAATTTCATGCTGGGTATATTTTATCACAATTAATAAGTTTTAAATATATTAATAAGAGTGCATACTGCTACAAACACTATGGAAATCAGTGTGGAGATTCCTTCAAAAGCTAGGATTGGAGTTCCTATTCAGGCCAGTTATTCCCCTCCTGGGTATTTTTATGGAAGACCTGAAAACCTCATACCACAGAGACATATGTGCACCCGTGTTTATAACAATGCAATTTATCATAGCTAAATCCTGGAAACAACCCAGATGTCCATCAGCTGCGGAAAGGATAAAGAACATGTGCTATTTTCAAACAATGGAGTATTATTCAGCTACAAAATGGGATAAATGTGAGTCTTTTGTCAGTAAATGGATGCAACTACTCTTAAGTGAAATCAATCAGACCTGCATGTGCAAGCATCGCATTGTCTCCTTAATGTGAGAAAGAGAAAAATGGAATCTGAGGAGTACAATAGACACTGGTAAAAGTGGAATTAACTTATTCAAAAGGAAATAGTTACTGAGTTGAGGAGAACAGGAGAAGGAGGGGGAAAAAGAGATTTATCTAGGTATGTAAGCAGGATGGTTTGGACAACTGTACTACACTTCTGCTGATCTATGGAAAGAAGCAGTTAATGCTTTGTTTCATCTCCTTTTTTAAATTGTACTTTTTCTTTCTTATTAAGTGTGTTTTAGGACAGGGTCTACAGGATCTCACTACATAGACTGGACTCACAGTGATTCTCTTGTTTTCAGCCTCCTAAGCGCTAGGATTACTGGTGTGCACCCTCATGCCCTCTCTCAATTGCCATCTCAGCATGCCCCAGGGGTGGGGCTGGCATGGCACACCACGGTTGAACCCTGGCCACTGTACTCTGCCTAAGCAGGTGCTTTAGTCTGCTGAGCTATCCGGCCAGCCTTTTTTTCTCTTCTTAATTTCTTATACATTTCTTTCTTTTTTTTCTTCTTCCAATTTTATGTACATATATCTAGTAATATGAATAACTGGTCGGAAGACAACACTATGTATTACAATAAATATTATGAAATTCATATTACTTTCTTAAATGAAATTCTGAATCACTAGTAATTTTTTCTGTTTTAATTCTAATTTGTACTCTCTTTAATAAATAAATAAATGCATTAATAAAATAATTCTTGGGGCCAGCGAGATAACTCAGAGGTCTAAAGCACCTGCTTAGGCAAGCACAGGGACTGTGATTCGATCCCTGGACACCACATGCTAATCCAGCTGCCACCCCGGGGCAGGCTGAACTGCTAACAAAAAACCAAATAAATACATAGTTCTAACATTAGGCTGATAAGCTAAAAGTAGAATATAGTGATCATATGCTGCTCCTCATCTCTGTACCCTCACGTGTATCTAGGGTGTGACATCCACACCTAGCCTCCACAAGGACCAGTCCCAGGATGCCACAGAGGCCGGACTCTGAGGGTGCAGCTCCCTCACAGAATCTTGTGTGGCGTTTGCATAGGACGTGCACACACCCTGCTGCATACTTCAGATCATCCCTACATGACTCATATTACCTAATACAGCGTTAATGTTGTGCAAACTCTCACTGCACTGTGCTGGATAAGGAATAATGAAGGGGAACATCTGTGGGCTCAGTGTAGCCACAGTGCTCTTCCACTGCTGTCAGCCCCCAGCGGGCTGAACTTTGCAGGTGTGGAGCCCACGGATGCCAGCTGCATAGTGGAAATCTGGTTTTGATCCGGGAACTAAAAACAAACCTCAAACACGCATATGGATAAGACTGGGAAGAGCTGTACGAAATGCACTGAAGAAACACCTGTGGCAAGGGCCAAAATGAGTGAGAAAGAAGAGTGCGGAGCGCAAGTGGTGGGCGGCGTCACTGCTCCTCATCGGTCCAGGCCCTGCACAAGACCTCTCCCTCGCACCTGGGACCCGGATCGTGAGTGGGGCACGAGGGTGAGACATGGGAGCAGGGCAGGAGCTGCCCAAGAGATCCTGTTACAGCACCCAGGACAACCGCAGTGACAGTAATGCAATCGCCTGGCTCCTTCCCCAGCTCAGAGCTTGAGGCAAACAACTCTAAGTCACATTTCTTTGAATCCTGGAAAAGCCCTGATGAAATCAGAAACATGGTAACAGTGGAGATTTGATCCCAGTGCTTTGAAATGGTTTGGAGGAGGAGGAGGAGAAGGAAGGGGGAAGAGCAGGAAGAAGAGGAGGACGAGGAAGAGGAGGTGGAAGAGAAGGAGAGGAGGAGGAAGAGGAAAAGGAAGAGGAGGAGGAAGAAAAGGAGAGGAAGAGGAGGAAAAGGAGGAGGAAGGATAACAAGACGAAGAGACGGAGAGTTGCTGGAGGTGGGAACCCAGTCCGGGAGCCCCAGGGTCCAGGTGCTCAGCTGTGCCTTCCCACAAGTCACTGCCCTGCCCTCAGCCAGTTTCCCTCTGTGCCCTGAGCCTCATCCACAGCAGCGTGCGGGGCAGAACCATGAGAACCACACATCTGGGCTCTGCCCACACCCAGGAGGGCTGGGATGGAGCCCCACATCTGCATCACAGAGGTGGCTGATGTTGGTCTAGGACTCCACCCTACAACACCTTGGTGGCCGATGTCCATAATGTGATGGTGTAATTACCTCTCATATACCTTCTTAACTCCTTGAGCCCCCCCCCCTTCTTCCTGTGGACTCATTCGCACATTTATATCCACAACAGATAGAGTTGTCTCGCTATGGTCTGAACAGGGTTTAATTGATTCTCCTGAAGTTTCATGCAGTAGAAGCTTAGACTTCAGTGTGATGAAGCTGAAGGCTGTGGACCCTTTAAGAGGTGGGCCTAGGGGAAGATTAGGTCACAGGGGTGTGGCCTCAGAGGGGTTAATGACGTCTCTAGTCTCTGGGATGCTGGTCAGTTCTCTCAAGAGAACATACTGTCTAGAGCGAGGCCAACATTGCAGGTGCTTGGCCCCTCCACCCAGCTGCTCTTCCATGTTATGATGCAGCCAGCCAGCCAGGAGACCCTGGCTCAGATGCCACCATGGGGCAGTAGTACTAGAATGGCACAGCAGCTGCCCAACTTCCAGTCCTGTCTGCTGCCACTTAGTTGATGACCTTGGGCCATTACTTAATTTCCGTGTGCCTCAGTTTCCTCAGCTGCAAAATGGGCATGATGGTGGTAAAGCCTATCACCTAGGGGCATAGATGAGATTAAATGGATCATCATAGAGAAGTTGCCTGGGGCAGTCTCCCACATACATCAGACCATTATCACCTCATCATTCAACCCCAAGAAAAGCTTAATGAATTAGAACCAACCAGAATTAGGCTGGCCACACTGAAAATAATCCAGGCGCTGCCTAGGGTACCACTATGTGTGGGACCCTGATCCCTCCTGGGAGCCTTCAGAGAGGCAGGTCCCACAGATGTTCCACATCTCCTTCCTTGAAGATGCACTTTCTGGGGACCCGTCCAGCACCCAGCCCTCTCCTGGACCCACAGAGCCCAGAGGCCATGGCCTCTCTGTGGCCCTTCCTGCAGGAAGTTCTTCCTTCTACCAGGCCACAGCCAGCCATCCTGAGCTGTCACCATGTCCCTAGAGCTCCCACCATCAGAGCTACTTCATCTCCACCCACCCAGCCACCCCTCAACTCCATCTCTTACTGCACAGGGCCTGGCCCTGCTCAGAGCCTGGGACCCACAGTATCTCTTCTGAGGAGCCCACCACCTGGTGAGCCTAATCTCCAGGACCTGGATAATATGGTCCCCACGTCACGAGTGCTGGGAAGAAAATGGGCAGCATCTAGAGCAGGCAGGCCAGAGCTGTGCCTGAGCTAGGGCATCTGGGTAGCAGTTGTTTGCCAAAAGTCAAAAGCATTCTCTCTCTCTCTCTCTCTCTCTCTCTCTCTCTCTCTCTCTCTCTCTCTCTCTCTCTCTCCCCACCCCCTGCCTGTACTGGGGATTAAACCAATTAGACCCAGGATTTTTGCACTGAGCTATGTCCTCACTACTTTAAAAAGAAAAAAAAATCATTTTTTAAAACAGAATCTCACTAAGTTGACAGGACTTGAAACTGAGATCCTCCTGCCTCAGCCTCCCACAGCACTGGGATTGCAGGCATGGGCTATCATGCCTGGCTGCATTTTCTTTTCTGGACTGGGCATCCTTTTCTGCCTCTTGTGATCACTCTGCCAAAATATCCATGAGACACCAAAGAGGTCGGTCTCCTCCGCATATCACCTGACAATGCCAATCTGCACTCTCATGTTTGACAGCCAGCCACATCCTCTGATTGCTGCTGAAATCCTGACATTATGTTTATCTTTTCTGTTAGAACAGGAATCCCATGCACAAAAGAAACAGCATGCAGTTAGCAAGAGTCTCACAGAAGCCATAGCGTGGATGTCCAGTCCTGAGCAGATTTTCTCTGCTCCTGAACCATGCTGTCCTACAGTCACAACTCAGCTGTCTTCACTGTGTTTCTCACTGTCAAAGTTTTGAAACTGAGGGCCACTTTCCTGAGAGCACACCCGTTCCAAGCCCATCTGATTCTAACAGATCTCTCGGGCCCTTGTCTCACTCCTTTCACACGTGTCCTGCCCCGCAGGCAGCATGACCACCTGGAGACAGAGACCACTCCATCACTCTTTTCCTTTAAATCCTTCCGTGGTCCCCTACAGCCCACTGCACAAGACCAAGGCCCAGCACCTGCCTCAGGGTCTACACAAGGTAGGTCTCTGCATGTCCCTGAATGTTCCAGGGGATCTGTTCCCCATCCCCAAAGCCTTGCCACCAGGCTTCTCACCTGACCACAGTCCAAGCATCACACTATGAACTGTCCACACTAGCCGGTTCCTCCTCCTGTAAACCAGAGCGTCACTAACACTGTGAACAAGTCCATGGAGCCCAGAACAACTACATGCAGGCAACAGCATGGTACTGTTTTAAAGAAGAGGAAACTGAGGCAGAGAAGCATGACTCTATGCCCTGGCCCTCCCCATCTGCACCACACCACCCTGCCTCCCTCCCTCTGCACTGGATGAGGCCCCATCAGTCTTCCCTGCCCAGGGCCGGGTGGGCACTGTGCATGCTCACTCCAGGCAGCTGTGCAGAAGAAAATCGAGGGCCATGGCCCAGCCACAGGCCCCCAGGTACCAGGCTTGGCTCCCTCCCTGCTGCCCTCTGACAGAGTCAACGGTCATGCTCCAAGAGTGGAAACTAAGGCAAGATGCAAGCTAGGGTGGGGTTGGCCCCCTCAAAAAGCCCTTGCAGCTGCCTCCCTCACAGGCAACAGAGATTTCACATCCTCCCTGAGAACTCTGCCAGAAGACCCACACTGCAAAGGGAAAGAGCCCTCAGACTGCATCATTCCCTTTATAGGAGGAGTCCAGGCAGACTCCTCCACAGAGCAGATGGGAGGTTGCTGGGGGTTGGGGAGACACTGGGGCCTGCAACAGTGAGGCTGCATGGATCTATGCATGTATCGAAACCCCCTTCCTGCACACTTCAGATCAAGCTGTGACACAGAGCTGGACCGTGGAGGTACAGAAGTCTGAGGAAACCACAGCTGCAGTTAGGAGGATTTTTTTTTTTTTTTTTTTGCTGGCTCAGGATGCCTTCAGGGCAGGTCTGATAAGGCTTGAGGATCTGGGGATTGAACCATGACATCCTGAGCCTGACTGTTTTGCTTAAGCAGGCACTTAAACAACTGAGCTAATGGGCAGGCCCCATGCAGCTGCAATTAGGAAGGGTACCGTGCTCCCAGAGGAGAAACAGCAAAGCTCTGTGCTCAGTGGTACCCTGCCTCTGCCTGGAAGTCAGCAAGTGTCAGAAGGAGTCCCCAGGGACCCAAACTGACTGCCACCTTCTCCTGTACCCCAACCTCCCAAGTGCTGGGATTGCAGGTATGCACCACCATGCCCCCACTGCAACAGCATCTTTTAAGTAAGAGAAGCTGGGGCAGTTGATTAATGGTCCACTGAGTGTCGCACACCATATACATTGTGAGATAACCAGGCATCTGTCACCTCCAAAATAAATCAAGCCCTTTCCTAGCAAACAGCACAGGCTACACTATAATCCCTCCTTGCTACCAACTTTTTCTTTAAGTAGGTCGATTTTTTTGTTGTTCCAAAGAAAGTCTTCACTTTGCATATCCAGGAGGAAGAACAAAATCCTTCCTGCCCAGAGAGGCCTTGAAATCCACACTGAAACTCAGAGACTCCTGGCTGGCGGGTTCTGCAGGTGGCTTTTCTAGAACATGAGCCTGAGCAGGCCTTCCAGAAGCACCAGACAGAGCCTGGCCCCAGGCCAACCTCATCTGTCTGACTGTGACTCCTGGGGAAGCTCCCTGCAGCATGTGGTCTTGGCTTCTTTGTCTGTCTCTGTCTCTATCTCTGTCTCTCTTTCTCTGTCTGTCTCTCTCAGTGTCTGTCTCTCTCTATGTGTCTATCTCTCACTCTGTCTGTGTCTCTCTGTCTCCATATCTGTCTCTCTGTCTCTGTGTCTCTGTATCTGTTTCTCTGTGTGTGTCTGTCTCTCTCTCTCTCTCTGTTTCTTTCCCTCTGTTTCTGACTCTGTCTCTATCTCTCTCTGTGTCTTTGTCTTCTCTGTCTTTCTCTCTACCCCCACCCCACATTGTAACAGCCTCTGGGTTCTCCCTGAAGCCATAGCCACTCAGAGCAGCCAGGCAAGTACCACTGTCTTGGCTTCTCCAGCTCCTCCCCAAGAGGATGAAACCACCTTATCCTGGAGGAAATCAGGACTCAGAAGGGTGACAGTGACAATTTCAAAGCCACCCCAGTTCTACAGTGCACACCCCCCGCATGGATGGTTGTGATGACAGGACAACCTGCTGTGGGTACACACAGCCTTCCTCCACAGAGGCAGCCTCTCACCTCCCTTCCTGACCTGACTACCCCTCCTCTCCTGGGCAGACCTGCTGGCTGGATGCTTCCAAGGAGAAGCCTGCACTCTGCTCTCATCCTGTGTGTGCTCTGACTTCCAAATGTTCGTGAAGGCATGACCCATGGCTCAGAGCCAGCCTGGGAAAGATGACAGGGCCCTGGGGGAGGGGAGCAGGTGAGGGAGGAAGGCAGGCAGAGGAGGAAAAAGAGGAGGAGGGAAGGAAGGAAGAGAGAGGCAGAAAAGGAGTTCCCACTTAAAGAAAGAATAGGGACCAAGCAGGTATGGGAACCTCTCTGGCCTGTGAAGTCAATGTATGAAAACCCCTCTGGATCCTATCTTGCTGTCTTTTAGAGTAGACGCTCTGGCTTCCCAGCTGTCTCAGAGTGGGAAGCCACCAACATCCCTAAAACAATAGTTTCAAGGATAGGTCTTCGGGCCATCTGGAGCAGTGTCCCTGACGGTTACAGAAACTGAGGAAGACCAGAAGAGCCCTGAGAGCAATCAGGGCAGCTTGAGCCAGGCGCCGAGCCAGGCGCCGAGCCAGGGCCCCAGGACCCCAGGACCCCAGGCACTGAAGGGAGGAGGCATGTGAACCCTGTGTCCCACAAGAGCTGTGCTCCCAGCACCTAGGGGGTCACTCAGACAGTGGCTTCCCCAGCAGCCCCTCCATACTGCCCCTTCCTTCCGCGCCTCCTGCCTGCCCACAAGGTTCTGAATCACGCGTGTCCCCTTTGGCTTAAATCAGCGTCCACTTTGGCCCACATCACCTCCAAACTCCTCTGCAGAACAACCGCCCCTAGCCCCTCAATCCCCCTCTCACTGCCCCACTCAGTCACCCCACTTTCTCAACCCCCACCTTGCACCAGGCCCTACAGCAGCGTCTCAAGGACAGGAGACGGGCACACAGCTCCATGGGCATCCGGCAGAGGAGCTGAGGAGTCACAGGACAGCGGTGTCCAGCCAGGACACTGCAGGGGCACAGTGTGGTTAGAGCCAGAGAGGGGTGGTGGGTGGGAAATCTCCTCAGGGTTGAAGATGGTTGAAATATCTGGCTTGGAAGACAAAAAGGCCAAAGGGAGGGTGGAACAGAATCCGCGGAGGCAAGAAAGGAGACTGGGACGCTCTGTGTGGCCTCAAGAGCTGGAGTCACGGAGACGCCAGGAGAGGGCAGGAAGGGCCACCAAAGGCCACTTCAAGAAAAGCACCATGGCGGCCCCTGGATCTAAGTAGCGAGAGCTGTGCGCAAGTTTGACTGCAGCGCTGAAGAAGGGAGGCAGAGCTGGGCAACAGCAGCGCGCACCCAGCCCTACGCGAAGAGAGAAGACAGCGCGGACAGCGCGAGGGAGGCCGAGGCAGGCGGCGGCAGCGCACTCACCGCGGAGCCAACGCGCGCCGGCATGCGCGTCCTTGGGCCGGATGAGGTGGCGCTGCGCGTAGCTGCGGCCCATGTACCACAGCATCCAGAGCAACTGCAGCAGCATGAGCGCGGTGAGCAAGCCCAGCAGGTCGCGCTTGCCCACGCCCGCCGCGTGCACGGCCCAGGCCAGCAGGAACAACAGCCCCGCCACAAACACGTTCAGCCCATACTGGCTGCTCAGCGCCTCGGCCAGCTTCTGCGGGACGCTGCTGCGCGCGCCGCCCCTCCAGGGTCCTGGGCACGCGGGAGGCCCCAGGGTGCTTGCGGGCGCTGCTGGCATCTTCGGAGCGGGCGCCGCGGCTGTCCAGAGGTGCTGTGGCCGGCACGGCCGCGGCTCCTGGCTCCTGTCCTTAACCGACGCCCTCTGTCCATGCCTCCCTCACCCCCACGCCTGCGCCTCCCACAAGGTTCCCGCCCTGCTGCCCTCCCGCCCCGAGCTCCCGGACACCTACGGTACGCGCCCCTCTGTCCCCATGCAGGCCCCTCCCTACTCTGATTCCCCTCCTAACCTAACCCTGCCCGGCGCCCCCCCCCCACCTCCAGTGTGTCCCCCTGCACGCCAGGCCTCCGCCCTCACCCCACTCCTGTGCAGACCCAGCACCCACTCCTCCCAGGCGCCAAAAACAGTGGAGCCCAGAGGTGCAGCCGCTAGTATTAGGGGAAGGGAGGACACCAGCCCAAGGGGTGGCGAGGGCACAGATGGGACCAACTTGGGAGCTCCACAGCCATCTGGCTGCTCCTGCGCGTGCCCGTATGTGTGTGTGTGTGTGTGTGTGTGTGTGTGTGTGTGTGTGTGTACCTGTGCTGGCGCGTGCATGTGTGTCCCTACATTTGTTCCTGCCCTCCCAGGGTTTGGGGGGAGCACACTGTTCTTAGAGTATATAGGGTAGAGGAGGGGTCTCCTGTGCGTGTCTGTCTGTCTTTCGTGCCTGCCTGTGCGTTAGGAGGACAGGCGACCTCAGCCAGTTCCTAAGGAAAGAGCGCATTCCCCGTCCTCTTCCAAGGGATCCCGGTGCGTGCAGGGAGAGGAGAGGGTCGGGGGTCCAAAGATCACAGGGCCCCAAGCCATGAGGTTCCCAGCCCTCCCTATCTATCCGCCAGGGCGCCAGCGAGAGGCTGCTTCCCGGTGGAGAGGAGAGGGCGGCGGGAAAGGGGAGCTGGGCCACACCCAGGGCGACGCGGGATGGGCCCTCAAAAGATTCCTTCTCCCCTTGGCTTGCCCTTTCCAGCTGCCGGCCCTCCTAAACAAGGGGCCTACGTTTTGGGTTTGCTCTGAGTCCAGCTAGCTGCAGTAGCAGATCCTGACCGCTAAGGGCAGGAAAGCCTTGGACCTACTTGGAGTTAAGCCGAGGCCCTTCGCTCATTCAGTCTGTTCATTCCTAGCCCCTCCACACTCCGTGTTTGCCTGGCTCTGTTCCAGGCGCCAGGATTCAGCTCCTCCAGAGCTCCTCCTCCTCCAGGCAGACTAGCTGGCAACTATTCCAGGAGCATCTCTGGGAAGCTGGAGCCACCACCCCTTGGAGGAGGGCATGGCCCATAGTGCAGGAGCTGCCAGAAAGGAAGACCTGTCTGCCAGGAAGGCCAAGAGGTGCCCAGAGGCAACACCTTCAAGATCTTTGCAGACAGAGCTGGCAGGTAGTGCGGGTGTGGACAGGCCCTGCCAGGAGAGGACCCAGCCTGGAACAAAGGAAGGATGTAAGATGCCTGCCAGACTCGGGGACCTGTCCACCAGGTGTCCTGAGGCTCAGCAAGTGCCCACAGCTGTGTCTCAAGGCCTGGCAGGGGTCACTTGGTAAGGCCACAGAGCCTTAATAAGCACACAAACACAGGGACCCACAAATTGGCGGTAGAGGCCTGCACTGCCCTGCAGATGGTGAGGGTGCAGGGTGAGTCCCCAGGCATCTTTCTCTACCCTCTGTCCCTTTATCTGACTTTATTTTTCTTCTTAAGAGTGCTGTATGCACAGCCTGTGGCCAGTCTCTCTCACTGCATCAAATTCTTTCAGAAGGGCTTTGTCTTGTTCCCTGCTATCTCCAGCTTATGAAACAGTAGTACCCAGCACACAGTAGGTGCTCAGGAAAGATGTAGGATGGATGCATGGATGGATGGATGGATGGATGGATGGATGGATGGATGGATGGATGGATGACACAGATGGATGAATGGCTGGGTGGGTGGAAGGATAGATAGACTATAGAAGGATGGATGGATAGATAGATGAATGGATGGATGGGTAATTGGATGATGGTTGTAAAGAGAAGGCTGTCTGAGGCACCTGCCTCTTCTGTCTGTTCTTGTGGCATTTCTCCCTCACCATCACCCCTATTTCTCACCTATCAGAGTAATTATCTTTTTTAACCATCTTTTTAGTTCTTAGCCCTCTAAAGACAGAATAACATCTGACTCATTCTCTTCTTACATTAAGCACTGAGGACAGCAAGGTGAAACTCACAGCTTGTGCCAAAGCCATGAGGACCCAGAGGGGGAACACTATGGCTGGCAGGTGGCAGGGACCCCATGAGTGCCCCTGGCCCCGGAAACAACCAATGAATTCTATTTCACATCACACTTTTACAAGGCACAGTCCCCTCTGTTCGCTCTTTTCCATAAATCAGCAGGAAAGGCAGCATTGAGGTGTGGCGGGGAGAGGGAGGCTTAGGCTGGTTCGCAGGATCTAAATCCAGTTCCATCATTTACTGCTACGTGACCCTCAGTGAGTTAGTAAACCTTGGCCTCAGTTGATCGATCTAATAAAATGAAGCTCTTAAAAAATGACTGTGTGGGACAGGGAATAGCTCAGCAGCACAGGCACCTGCCTGGCAAGTGCAAGGTCCCAAGTTAAATCCCTGGTACCGCATGCCAGGCTGTCCACCAAAACTGGGCGTGGTGGTGTGTACCTATAATCTCAGCACTGGGAAGGCTGAGACAGGAGGCTCACTACAAGTCTGAACTGTATAGTGAGACCCTATAACAAATAAATAAATAATCATATACATGAAGATGTTAATAAAAGCATTCTTTCACCTCTACAATTGTTAAACATGTAGCTATGGTTAGAAATCCAGCTTGAGTCACTACAAGGGACAATCAGAAGCTCTCCCTGTCCCCAGCCCGGGCCATAACTAGACTCAAGGGGGAAGGGCCTGGGGAAAGCTGGCAATGGTGCCACGTCACGTGTGCGCCTTTCTCCCAGCCCTCCCCCAAAGATTCTGCAGCCCACACCACAGTCACTGTTCATGAGCAGCCATCAACACGGTCTTTTTCCTTTTCAAATGATGTCAAAGAGCTGTGAAGCTGACATGGAATACCCCTGCTTACCTTCCCTCCAGCCTCCCCAACATCTCATGCACCATGGAACTTGTGTCCAACCCAGCATTTTTAACATTGGTAGAATACTGTAAACTAGCCGGGCAAGGTGGTGCAAGCTTTGAATCCCAGTACTCTGGGAGGCTGAGGCAGGAGGATCACAAGTTTGAGCTCAACCTGAGCAACTCATCAATACCCACTCTCAAAATAAAAAATAAAAATAAATTCAGTGTGAAATTCCTGGATTTCATCCTTAGTATAGCGAACGCTAATACCACTAGGCTCCAGCCATTCGGCCACTCTTTCCACTGCCATGGGTTTTTCTACGCAGACCTTTCGGTAAACTCAAGACACAGGCAGATTAGATTTCCTGTTTACTTCTCCTGCTGGGATACGAGGTGTTGGACACAGGGGGTGCTGTTCTGTGCAATGGTCAGGGTCAGGTCTGCCTGACCCAAGACAAAGAGTATAGACCGGGAAGCTCACAGCAGTGTGATGTGAAGGGAAAGCGCCTGGGATCTTGGGGAGCAGGGGTGACACAGCAAGGGCAGAGCCCAGCCTGCCCTGCTAATCCCTGGAATCACTCCCTCCCTGGCAGACGACCAAGGTCGGATGCCTGGTCAGCGACCCAGGGTTGGTCTCTGCTACTGCAGGAAACATTGTCCGACTTAACTTTCCACTGTGTTGGGCTCACATCAGGAAGACTAATGCACAGACTGAATATTCCTGCATATACAAACACCACAGGCAGCAGGGACTGAGACGTTGGGTGGTAAAGGCAGGACACACTGGAGCCCTCACCAGAGACCCCTCTTGCCATGTGGCCACAGTGCAAAGGTGGCCACCCAGGCCCTCACCAAACACACTTGCTGGCACCCTGGCCCTGGAACTGTTCCCACCCTCCAGAACTGTGCAAAAGGCTTGTTGGGTATTTATACAGCAGCACACTTGTGTCATTTGTTACAGCTCCTGGAGTCGACCCTGCCATATCCTGCTAAGAATAAGGGACCACAGAGGCTGAGCTCAGCAGGAGCCACCTACCCACAGCCTATTACGTAGCCAGAGCATTGTTAGGGTTTGCCTCTAGAGTCCCCTCATGAAAGCTTGAAGCACTCAGAGGTGGACTTTGGGGAGGTGGCTGGATCAGGAGAAGCCGTCCTCACCAGTGGACTAGTGCACCGATGAATCACTAGCTGAATGTGTTGCTTTCTTACTGGGAGGATTTTCCTTTGCCATCATCCTCCAGGACCACCATCATATGGGCCAGAATGCTAGCTGTCCACTTTGGGGAGGTGTCACCCTGTGAAGCAGAAGCACCTGAGACCTTGCACTGAGCCTTTTCTGCCCACAGTCATAAGTCCTAAGTGGCCACTGAGCTAGCCCACCTGCACACTCATCTTACCTGACTCCAAGCCTACTCAGTCCAACACAGACCCCTTGCATTGGACAACAATGCATTGCAGGGGTGCAGGCCCAGCCTAATGGCTTGGTGGCTCACATCACACCCAGCTCACATGGGGAGCTTATAATCACTTCTCAAGAGAGAAGCTGTTTCTCCAAAAGGAAGCAGGCATCTTGCAATGGAGTCTGGGTTTGTCCCAGATCTGTGGCTCTGGGCAGTGATTCTCCTGCTGGCCCCAGCCAGCTTCCATCTAGCATCAGTGTTCCCCAAATGCTCTCCAAGCATCGCAGTGGAGCATGGCTTGCACAACAACCTAGACGTGCTCCATCAAGGACCACTCAAAGCAGTCAGCCTCGGGGCTCTGCAGTGGCTGGGGCTCTGTGGGATGCTGGGAGACTATAGGATACCCCTCCAGGCTCTCCTCTCAATCCATGAAGTCAATATTTTTAATCCTAAAGATATGTTATTGGAATCCCACCAGGTTAATTCCAATTTACCACCCCCAGTGCAACCCATGGTGCAAGTAAAGACACTAAAACATATTTATAATTATTGGAGAGCCAAGGGACACTAAGTCCAGCCACAAAGATGGCTTTCCAGAACAAAGAGACTAACCCAGGACCCATACCTGGATTTTATTCAGCAGAGAAGGAGTGGCATAAAGAAGAGAATTGTGGGAAGTAGGTGAGTATTATGAGCTGGGTTAGGTAGGTGGCCTGCATTTACCTCTGCCATAAGCAGAGAAGATGTGCAGAGAAAGTAATTTGCATTATGCTGTTGAGATAGTATCTAATGTTTCAGGGGTCTGGTGCTTCAGCTCTGCTGTGCAATCTTTCAAGCCCCAGGAAGTCATAGCTTCTATGTTCAGGCTTGATCCCAGCCAACAGTAGAGCACTGGCTCTTCATCCTGTCTCAACCCAGCTCAAATTTCAGACCAGCAGGTATGGGTTATCAGGGAAACACACATGCTGTCTTAAAAAATTACCACCAGCACCTCTGCTAGACCAGCATACATTGCTTAAGGCCAATTAAAAGGACAAAGAGAAGTCCTAGCCAGCTCTGTACATATCAATACAAGGGAATAGGATCAGGCTCAGCCAAAATGGAGATAGCCTCTCTTCTTTCAAGGAGAGCTGCTCAGGTATCTCCACAGTTCCCCCTTCTTTGTTTTGAAGCTGGAGCAGTGTCAGTTGTAGTCACATAGCCCGTAGCTATTGTTGGGCTGAGAATCCTCCATGACACACTTTAATGAGAAGGATTATAAACAAGAGAATGAGTACACCTATTCCAATATAAAACCAAAAGTGATCCTTGAGATATGCAAATGGATTCAACTGCTCTATAGCATCAGCAAACTTGGGCATCAAAAGTGGCCATCTGTGATGCTAACAATACCTTTCTCTGAAGAGCACCTATATCCAAAGTAATAGTATATTACTCCTTATATGTTTCTTGATTAGTCCCCAAGGATGATGACTTTTGTTATATGCTAATGGGGTGCTATAAAAGCAAGTCATATTATAGTGACATTTTAAACCTTGTTGTAATTGTAAACTTTCAATATGACCTTCCATCCAAAGGATGGAGCGTTCTAGAATGCTCGCTTGGGTTACTAACTTTATGTTAATATTTTGCTGAATTTCCTGCTGTCACCAGAAATCCTTGTCCAGTTGTCTACAAGGTGAACAGTTAATATGGAATGAGCTAACATCATAGAGTCGATAACTTCACAGGCCACCAAAAGCACCAAGGAAGTTATCCCTGCTACAATTGATCCAAGCATCCTCTTGGCCTAATTGATAAATCTTTTAGCTAATGTCCCTACCGAGAAAGAACTAAGTGGATGACACCATGGCTCTGTTAGATTGCCTGGAAGCTGAGCTCCAAGTGTCCTGCCCAAGATCACCACCGTGGAGTCACTGGAAGGATGTTCAGGCATGATACAATGGGTCAGATAACGATTAGGACCTGAGAACATATTTTGGTTGCCACTCTTTCTTTCTAGTAGTATTTGAGGACCATAAGCACATGTTTATTTATTTTTTTTTGTACCTATATCCTTGTAATACTGCTTTGACTTTTCCACCAACTATCAGTTGCAGATACCCAGTCTGTAGGAGTCCACCATGAAAAGGTAGGGCTAGATTCCATGAAGTATGTTGTATGGGCCCAGTTTTGTCACTGATAATGAGACTGGGGATGGGAGGACTGAGGCCTCTACCTGACCATGTATCATTGGACAAGGCCTCTAAGATCATGATATAGTCAGAGGAGTCTGCAAAAGAAATCTTGCACCAATCTCAATCTTGCCCAAATGACCTTACTCAAAGTGAGGGGCTCGGAGCCAGGGAGACAGCTCAGTATAATAAGTGCTTCCCTGGCAAGTGCAAGGGTCTGAGTTCATTCCCCAGTTCTTGACTTTCTGGAATATGGACAGGAATGGTAGGTTTAAAATCTCTTACAAGTTTACCATCCAATGGAATAGAACTTAGGGTTTAATAAGGCAAATTGTCCTTTAAACAAGTCTGTTCTGCAGCTGACATGCAAAGGCTAGCATCTTGCTATAGATGGGCTACTGCAAAGATATTCAAAAGGAGATGTAACATTAAGCTTAGTTTATTCTTATAAATGCATTAAAATTTATAGTTCAGACAGCATGATAAACATAGGGGTATTGCTTTCTGTAGAATGGGAAATCTCTGGGGGCCTATCCATCCAAGGTAAGAGGTCTAAGCCAGGATGCATGAGGTACGTAGGCCCAATACACTTCTCCTTGAACCACAGGAGTACCCAGAGAAGCTGCTATAAGATTAGGCATTGTAAAGAGAAGATTATCAGGTCATTGAACCAAACTCTGGCTGTTCACTAGGCGGAAAGCCTCACAAATGATCTACTGCAGGCCTTCCCAGGAAGGTGGATGATGTGCTATCAAGTTCACTGCTTAAGGTCTTGGCAGAAAGCTTGATATGTTGTGTGGATGGGCTGGATTCTGGCCACGGAACATCTTGAAGGTCATAATGTTTCTCGATTGTCTGTGGAAGTATAAGCATAACATCAGCCCCAATTTAAAGGTGAGGCCAGACCATTCCAAACACCTGTTTGGAGGTCACGTCAAACCAGATTCAGAAAAGTTAAAATATATGTAAGAAAGTTTTTACTTTGTGTTCCCCCTTTCTTTTGTTTGACAGGCTGATTTTTTAGTGTAAGACAAGTGTGTTGGAATTATAATTTGACCCTGGTGATTATAAAGGGTCCCTATAACATGCTTTATCTTCCAGGTATCAATAAAATTCTGAAAATTTTTATTAATGTAAACAGGACCAATATCAGGCTTTAATGTTTGTAACATTAAGTTATCAAAGGCTGATATGCAATGCTGTAAGACACATTGTTCTGTTTACCTGTATGATAGATAACATGGGGCACATGTGAGCACGTATCTGTAAAAGCATGAATATATTTGGATTTGTTAAAAGAGGACATATGGGTAATATCATTTGCCATGACCAGCAGGTTCTAGGACCTCTAGGATTGTAGCTCTGTTTAGGAACAGGCCTATGAGTGAGATGATAAGCAGGACATGAACATGAAATGATGATTTGTCTAGTTTGTGCTCTAATAATTTTACATTCCTTTTGCAAAGGTTTAGAATTTTGAGAAACAAATTTATGAGGTTGTCTTGCTTTATCAAAAATGAAAATCAGATTTACAGTAGCATCTGTATAATTAACTGATGACAACAAACCTAGGAGATTAGAGATCTAATAAGATCAAGAAAGAATCTAGCAATTCTACTTAATACAGCTCCTAGCAATTCTAAAAACAGTTCAATAAAATAGGTTTGAGATGATTCAATTACAGTTCTTCTCTTATCAATGTTGATAAAACCTTTAACTTTTCCTGCAGAGTACCAATGGCCTTCATTATAAATTCAATTTTATATCTTTTTTGTTCAATTAAAAGCAGAATTGTCCTTTAATTAGTCTAGTTTCTTACATACTTGGTCCTTTTTTTTTTTCTTTCTA
>PVKA01007414.1:31149-78059 GCA_004027165.1 Ctenomys sociabilis | reverse complement strand
TTTTTTTTTTTTTTTAGTAGCTACTTTCTTACGAACTACAAAATTGATAAATACCATTTTTTGCTAGCTTATCTATTTATATCTATGCAAAAAGCAGTTAAGCTTACCACAATTTTTCCTTACCTCATGAAAGCATTCTATGCACTGTTATGTTTCCTCTCCCCTTAAAAAACTATCATGGGAAGGGCTGGCCAAATAGCTCAGCAGATTGAAGTGCCTACTTAGGCAGACACAGTGGCCAGGGTTCAATCCCCAGTGTGCCGTGCCAGCCCTGCCTCTAGGGCACCCCGAAATGACGATTGACACTGAGTGTGGTGGTACCCACCATAATCCCAGCTCATGGGAGGCTGAACACAGGTGGATCACTACGAGTCTGATCTATATAGTGAGACCCTGTAGACCCTTACTAAACTTTAAAAAAAGAAAAATACCATGGGATATTACTGAAAGCATATGTGTGTTTTCTCCTTGAGATGAAAAAAATGTCTTGATTATTTGACAGTGCTACTGCTACATTAATAGTATGATGAATAAAACCATCAATATATAAAAACCATATTCACTCCCAAAACAATTCTACACATTCTATTTATTTTCTGGCCCTTCTCCCTATATTGTGCAGCTATATCCTGCCATCTGGAAAACAATATTGCCCAACCAAAAGAAAACAACTCTTTCTTAGCCACAGAATCTGGCGAGTCCAAACCTACTTCTCTGTCTGATCTACCTACTAAGTCTCAGGTTCATTTATCTAAGCATACACTACATACTTTCATTCACGTGCTTCCTGAGCAACCCATCTCATCAGGCTCCAAATTGAAGTCATCATTTTTTCTCAGGTTAGCACTTCCTTCATGCTTTACATCTTGGTGTGGCCACCCATTACTTCTCACCAAACTCGGAATTGCCTACCTTTGCTGAAACATTGAAATTTTAGATGCAAATGAAAAAAATATCAACAGAAGCTGACTTGACTAGAAAACATACTATATCAAATCACTTCCTTGCAGAGTCTGTGAAGAAATTCTATCTCTAAGAATAAGCAGCCCCAGCTCTGCAAGCTTATAAATCATCCTCCTATTCTCTCTTCTCAGCCCTTTTCCCTGACTGCCTCCATTTTAGAGCTTATCTCCTTTCAGCTTTCATACCAATCAGAGAAGTTCCACTGTAATTATTTCAGCAAGTGTCCCAGCCTGGTGTGATCGTTTTAGTTCAGCACCTACTCCAGAGTCAGTCACTGTGGCTGGGGATACAGAAGTGTTAGGTTGTCTGCACACATTATAAATGAAAGAACATAAGAATAGATTGGGCATGATCCTCAGAAGGAGGATTACTTATGCCATGCAAAACTGAGATGCTATTTTAAAAAAAAAAATGGGAAGGGTCAGTGCTATAATTTTAATCTTGAGTGATTCCTAAGCCCCATGTGTTAAAAGGGAGGTCCTAGTCTGGGCATTGTGATAGTACTGAGGATGGTGGAAGCTTCAGAAGGTGAGGGCTCTCCTCTCCTCTCTTCCCTTTCCCTTCCTTGCTTCCCCCCTTCCCTACTGTCATAAGAAAGGTTTGATCCATCACATGATTTCAACTCAAATCTGATCACAGTAGTTCCTACCTTGAAATCGATCAAGGCCTTACTACATATAATGTAAAAACCAAGCTGCTTAAAAAGCTATTTCAGATTCTACAAGATTTGTCCTACTTGTGTTTCATCTCTTGCCACTTCCTATTACATATCTTAAGGTGGCGAATAATCGCACTAACTCTAATAAAGAAAAGTAATATTTGTTGAATGCTTTCAGCCATCAGGTTCTATACAAAGAACTCTCCGTGCCTTCATGACAACCTTATTACAATCTTCATTTTACCGATAAGAAAATCCAGTCTGGAAAAGACGAAACAAATTACCTAAGCTCACACAGTTAATAAGTGCTGAAGCCAACTCAGACAGGGTCTGTCTGCAAACAGAGTCTGACCTCAACTATCATGCTATATTGACACACTAATGAAATTCTATTCCTCCAGACTTGTGTTGTTTTTTAACTTTGCTAGCTTTGTTACCCTGTGTATGATTTGTCAACTCTGTCCAACTTCAAGACCTAGCCCCGGAGTCTTCTATCCCACAAAGTCTCCCTCAATGTGAACAGAGCTGGCCACCCTCTCCTTCCCAGTGATGAGAGACATGAGAACCATCAAGATACACAATAATGGAGTGGACACATAAGTGACAGTCGGTGATCAAATATTAATGGCAACAATCATGTCCTAGAAAAAATATTAGTGATCTAAACATTGTTCTTGCTAGAAGGTGAACAGGAGGAGAAGAAGTGAGTTCAAAGTATTAAATAATGTGTGCTTCCACCTTCATAAAATAAACTGTGTATAAAAGAATTGATATATTCAGAAGATGGAATGGTAATTAAGAGAACAGACAGACACAGGTACCTGACAGACATAAGTTTACGTCTATCTTTGCTACCAGCTTTGACACCTTGAAAAGGGGGCACAGTCCCTTTGAAGCTCTGAATAGGTGCATGTAAGCACATCCATGTATGTGTGTCATGTGAATGTCATCTTTATGTCAGATCTATACTTATATTTCTACTTACAGAGATTAATTACAATATCATCTCTGTTTTTTGTCTTGTCATGGTGAAGATATTAAGAATCCATGAAGCCCTCAAAATTGGTCCAGCAGGAGGAAATTGTGTAGAATATAAAGTTATAGACAATTTAATCTATAATTAAATGAGAGACAGGAAGAAAATACATGCCTAAAAGTAATAAAGGTCATGTAATTGATGTGGGCTTTCTTTGGTGCATTTTTCTGTATTTTCTAAATATTCAACCATGTGTGGTGTCTCCCTTCTCTATATTCTGACCCATCATCTATACCCATGTGCTGTGTCTCATTTAAAAGCAGAAACCTCATCTTATCACCTAATTACACATCAGATACCCCACCTCATGTGGCATCAGCGCTAGTGGACCTGCTGGTTGGCAGAGTCCACGATGGCAGACCAACCTGGTGAACTCAGATGGTCTCCTTTTGAAATATAGTCCCTTTGTGACAATTTAAGTGCTGATTATCTGGTCTTAAACTATCTATATCTTTATATCCTACATAGTTTCCTCCTGCTGGACAAATTTTGAGGGCTGCATGGATTCTTAATGTCTTTACCATGACAAGAAGGCAAAAAGCAGAAATGATGATATTGCAATCAATCAAATTCCTTACTCCATGGAACCATTTGTCATTATTCTCATGCTAAAAGCTCCACCATGAGAAATTTATTTTAAAAATGGCAGGAGAAAAGTTTCTGTTTCCTAACAACTACTGCTTTCCTTTTTATTAATATAACTAAGTGCCTTGATTTACCCCACTGGGTATTAGAAAGCTTACCACTATTTGTTTCCTTCTCTTCCTCTTTGGCTTAAACTTGATTTTTCTACTAACTTTATTTTGATCCCCTTTCAGAGTAGCAACTTCCTAATTAATTTTTGAATGTAGGCAATAAGTTCAGTAAATAAGGATCCATTTTGTTCTCCTTGTTTGGGGTATAATTTGCTCAACCATTGGGCTAAACCCCCAGACATTCAAGTTTGGAATTTTGTGCCAATCAAGACCAAGACCTTGTGCTCCACTTCGCTTTCATTTTTCATCAGTTTCACATGCAGGTTCCCATCTAGCTCGCCTTGCCCTGTCACTAGGGCAGCCATTATCCCAGTATTACATATAGGTAAGTTAACAGAAAAAGCAAAAGCCCTGTAAAAGAATAAGAAGAAAAGATGCTCAGTTTAGAAACTATGCTGTCAAAGTTTGAATTCTGGTTCTGTTCTGGCTCTACACGGCACCTTGGGATAAGCTACCCGACCAACCATTCCCTCAGTATTTTCAACTGCAAATGGGATAATGATAATAATAATGAACATAAAGTATAATTATGAGCACTGGCCAATCCAGTTACAATACTTGAGGCACACGGATCACAGAATCATATTAATTCTGATTTTAAAATGAAAAAAAAAACTTCCTTAGGATTGTTTATCATATCACTAAATGAACATAAAATTTTGTCATATAGTACAATAGTAACCAGAAGCTGAGCAGTTTCTGCATGTGAGCAAACCTCACCATTTATGAGCCGAGAAACCTTGGGTAAGGTCCATCATGTCTGGGGCCGTACTGTCCCGAATTATCAGATGGAATAATCACAGCTTTCCTCAGTTTGGTCAGGATACAAAGCACACAGGCCAGCGGAGCCAAGCCATAAATATGACAAGGGTCACAGGGAGCCGTTGTTAGAGTCATTACGCAGTAGGCCAGCTGTACCGAAAGCAATCAGATTCAATTTCTTTTATAAATTCTACAATTCAGATTTTAAAAAATAATTTAGTGCTTTTTCCAAATCAGTTAAAGTTACAAAGGATTTACTGCAATTGAAGAAATCATAATAATGTACTCCCCAAATAGAAAGTTTTGTTGAATTTCTCTCCCAAATTTTTGGATAACTTTAGTGCTTGCTCCATCAATACTTTCTAAAGATGTAATTTAATATAAAATTAATCCCTTCTGTTATATGAAATCCCAGACTGTTATGGTGAATATCGATCTCAAACACCATTTAGATTCTCACCCTGTTTCCAGTACAAATACTGGGTAAATGTGAGGCTTAAATTTTGTCATTGGGGTGTATTTTGTGTTGAGAAAAAGGAAGGTTATGTGTTTGAATATTGGAGAAAATTAAGTCAAAAGCTCTTTAAGAATTAAAATCAATTTAATTAAAGTGTATACTTTTTAAATATTGTATTTATTTATTTGGTACGGGGTCTCACTACACAAGTTGGACTCCTAGTGATCCTCCTGTCTCAACCTCTCTAGTGCTTGGATTACAGGGGTTAGCCAATACACCCCTTTGGTGCCCAGGGTTCCAGGGCCAGTCCGGCACACGTGCTGAGATTGAACTCAGATCTTTGTACTTGTCAGGCAGGCACTTATACAACTATCTCCTCTGCCTTTAGAATGTATTCTTTCTTTCTTTCTTTCTTTTTCTGTATTTTAAGGAAGCATCTACAGAGTGTTCAGGATCTCACTACTAGATCAGACTCGTTGTGATCCTCCTGTTTATAGCCTCCCAAGAGGTGGGATTATAAGAACACACCACCATGCCCAGTCTCAATCCCTGTCACCCTGGAGGCACACCCGGGAATCGAACCCCAGACTCTGTGCCCGTTTTTAGGCACTGTAATCTGCTGAGCCAATTGGCTGGCCCCTTAGAATGTATTCTTGCCAACAGGTTTTCTTGGAGAGTAAAACTATCATCTTTAACTATTTATATAATGTATGAAGAACACAGTGGGATTTAAGAAAATCCAAAACTTTAAACCTATAAAATGAGTAAATGGTAATTGCTTGCCTTTATAATAGGATAGTTTCATGAGCGAGTACCTTGTTTCCTAAGTCAAGCTGTATGTGTACTGTCATTGATTCAGTGGTAAGAAAACCCATCTGTATGGATCACAGATAGTCAATAATATGCTCCTGTCTAGCGTGAATCTGAAGTCTAGTTTTTCTCATGGATGCTATTGTCCTCATACATCTTTTAGCAGATCCCTGTACCTGAAAAATAATCAGTTTTGAGGCATTGGCCTTTATCCTTTGAAAGGAGGTCCAGCCATCCTGCATACCTCTCTGCAGTTAGTGTTAAGAGCCACAAAGCCCTGACAGGCAGCACTAAACATCACCGAAGAAAAGTATAATTAGCATTTCTGTGCTAATTAAAAGTGATGCTGGGTTAGTTCCAATATCATGCTTTTAAAATGGTTAATGTCCCAAGAGAACAAAATAGGGGAAAAAATGCATTTCAAATAGGAAGGCCCTGTGCAAACTTTCTTAAATGACCTGGATTTGTTGCTGTTGTTATTTACATCTCATTATAATGGTAGCCTTCAAGTGACTTCTTTTAATCAGTTTAGCATCTTCGCTTCCCCCCTTTGCAAGAAGGAGGGAATTCAAGATGTTTTCCTGCTTCCTTAAATCCTCTGGCCGTCTGCTTTCACAGAAAATTAATTAAAGATTTTCTAAATAAAGAACATGCCATGAAAGAAAGGAGCAATTCAGAAGTTTTGGTTTTTCCTTTCTACAGCATGGAGGCCCTTCAGGCTTCCGTATAAATAAAAATTTTAAAGGCAAATACCACTTCCCGGAGCCCAGCAGTTTTTTCACATAAACAGATGATGGTCATTGATTAAATGCTTTTTTCAAACATAGACCAATTATTCAAAATCACAAAGGTTCTACATGGTGCTAAATCTGATTTTCTTTCCAAAGAATGTCAGAGGATCCCTGAGAGGTGGGGAGAGAGGGAGGCTATTGTTCCACCACATTCCACTCCTGTTAAATCAACTTCATATATGCGGTAAATTAAGTCTGCACTTCAGGTCAGTGAATTTCTATTAACTACTTATTATGGAAGAAAAGAAAGCATCCCAGTCAAGGACTCTTACACGTCAGCCAAAGCAAGCTGCCACTCTGTTTAACTTTTACAATGAATGTTCCTCCCCATCTCACATATGTGAAAGAAAATAAAGCATTCAGCATTTCAGTTCTCTTTGCCAATGTATATTAGGTCAAAGTAACTGCCTAGCTTTTATTGATTATGTCATCTGATTTAAAAGACTAGAAAACTGGATTTTGCTGGGATTTTGCTGACTTACCATGTAACAATTTTCAAGTAGGCCTCTCAGGATTGGGAGAATATGGTTGAGCTTCCCTGCCTTTGTGTCCCCAAGTCTGGGCAAGCCCGTCTCATGGAGTAAAGTAACTGCTGAGTGCAGCAAGGCCTCATTCTAAGGAAATCAGCAGAAGAGGAGAGAAAAAGGTAGAGCAGCAGACCACAGTGGGCCAACCTCAGAGAGAATCCCAGCTTGAGGATCAGAACTCCTGAGCTGCTGGCCAGAGTAATATCACAGAATTTAGTAGGCTTGGGCCTCAGATCAGGCCTAGTCTCCTTAGAAAAAGAGCAGCAGTTGTTCTAAGCCCTTCAGAATGCATGAAACACTGGGAGAGAAGGCTTTTGTACTGGGCAGGAAAACTTTCTCAAAGGCCAGCAGTGTACATATGGCTATCTCACCCATCCACAGTGCAGGAACCTTACTACCTTCCTCTGTCACTTCTGGGCTTTCACCAATTCAGCTAGCTATGGTTACACCTGAATCCCAGTAAGAAAGAACTAGCCGGGCGTGGTGGCACATGCCTGTAATCCCAGCACTCGGGAGGCTGAGGCAGGAGGATTGTTATGAGTTCAAGATCAGCCTGAGCTACAAAGTGAACTTAAGGCCAGCCTGAACTGCATAGTAAGACCCTGTCTCAAAAAGACCAAAAAAAAAAAAAAAAGAAAAAACTGAATGGATAAATGAATGAGTGAAAGCTTTATCAAATTATAATACAGCCAGAGATAGGAAGAATATTCAGAGCAAACAGAAATGCATGCCTAGGAAAACAGAATTGCTATTAAAAATGAATGATAAGAATGTAACAATATACATATTACAGTAAGAGTAGTTGAAATTAAAGAAACAAAAATAGTTTATGAAGGAAAATCAAAGGAAAAGCTATCATTTCTTAAATAATTAGTAAATCACTTTAAAAAGTGAATGGCTACTTTTAAGAGCAAAATTACTAAGTTGGATAATCAAATGTAAGAAAAATTTCAAAACACAAAGCCAAAGTATCAAGAGATAAAAATATATTTTGAGTTATCCACTGCACACCAACATTTCATTTAAGAACTGACCATATCTACAATAGTATCTTATAAGATTGTAACAGAGGTAAAATATTCCCATAATGAAACAACATCATATTTATCATGAAGTCTTACTCTAATCCACAGATGTTTGTGGTAATTCTGATGTGACAGTCAAGCTAGGTTATCCGTTTGATTGCCTGGGGATTCACCCCAGGGTAAAACACACTCCTAGGTATGTCAGGACAGCTCCTGAAGGCACGAATGTGAACACTATGTATTGTCCCTGGTTCCCTCTTCTCGGACACTGCCCCCAGCTCTGTTTCCTGTCATCTAGGAACTAAGCCATTTTGGTCTATCACCACCTTCCACCATGATCTGATGCTTTAGAAAAAAAAAAACTCCATGTACTGAATATCCCAAAACCGTGAACCAAGCTAGGTCCTCCTCCTCTCAGTTGTGTCAAGTATTGTATCTCAGCAGTGGGAAGCCAACCATACAGTGAGGATAAAGAAACCTACTGTGCTGTGCACATAAGTACTATACATTAGCACATACAAACAAGAATTGCACATTGATCATGATGATAAATCACTTGTTGGTTTATATATTGGTACAATACATTTCATCATTATTTTAGATTGTGCTAAGTGAAAACTGTGGCTAGTTTGTACACTTTCTATAATTTACATTTCATTATTTCAGATTGTACTGCTTCTACTTGCACAAGAAGTGTACTATTGTACAATCTGCTGTGTTATCCCTGGGGCAACTTCATACAACTCATATTTATGACTGTACTTGATTTCATCATTTTTTGTATGTTTGAATTAATCTTGTGTTAGTTTGCTCATCATAGCCCTAGGAGAAATGGATGCCCCATGCACACATTCATACACACACATACACACAATCTTATATACTAGATGTGTATAGTATCTATATCTATAGATTTATGTAAGTACACTCTAAATATCCATGCACTGAAAAAGTTGCCAAATGACTCAGTTTGCAGAAACACACTCCTTATTAAGTGACACAAAGCTCTGTTAAGGAAAGAATAGAGGACAAAGTCAAAAATTTAATTTTTTTTGGTTTATTTTGCTTACCCAAAAGAAGACAGAAAGATATGACAAAGCTACCATGTTGAGTGAAGAATAGAGTATTTTCTCTGAGAAAAGATTTGATCCTTAAGAATAAATAGACAAAGTTGGAGCATAGAGTAAGATGTAGACATAGGAATATCTTAACAGAATGCATGGATTCTAAAGAAAAAAGATATTAACAAACTTTCAGACATTAGAAGAAAGAAGAGAAACTATGATGGAAGGAAAAGATATTAGACAAACATTAGGCTTCTTGTCGATGCCCCTTACACCTAAAGGACAGTCAAATAACATTTACAGGACCAACCACTGAACAGAAAGGTCATGTGACTCCTGATGGAAGAGAGATGGAAGACAGGGCAAGAAGGGGCAAGTGATGACTGCAGATTCACTTTACTGAGATTGAGTAAGTGCAGGGAAACAGTGTTTCTTTGCACAAAATAATCAGCATCCTATTTATCAAATGTTACAGAAATGTGAGTAATATTTTATGCACAAGGAAAGGTGACACAACCATTAGTGCACTAAAATAGTCCAGTACAGCTTCCAAATAAATGAGAAGAATGGAATTGAACCAATTAAACTAATTGGATTAATCAACTGGTTAAATTTTGGATATAGGAAAAGCAGAATACAATATAAATTATTAGAGAATCAGGTTGTTACACTAATAACAAATAAGTTCTCCCATTGCATGAAAGAGATGGTCAAGTTGACCTAAAGGAGAACATCTTGATTTATGCAGCCTAAAAGAAGCAGCTCTGTAATATGATTTAGAAAAGTTAAAAACAAATGTATGGACAGAGAAAAAAGGAATAATTAACATCATTATCAACCAAGGTAGAATTCAGTGTTAAAAACCCTAAGTAGGAAATAAAGGGCCATTATATTTACACAATCATAGACTAAGAATATAGTTATGTGTTATATATGTCTCTGTATAATTATATCTTATACAAATATATATATAAATAACTCTGTATAAACCAATTATGCATATAAAATAATCATACATTATTTTATAGAAGATAGCAGCTAAGTATAAAAAAATGAAAATAGGAGACCTTGATAAAATAGGATTTTAGTCTGAAACATCAATATACCTCTTTGACAATTACAAAATTCTAATTCATAACTAAATAGAAATGTTAGAGAGAAATTGCATAGTGTAACTTACGAATTTTCATTAGTAAATATATTTTTAGACATATTATGCCTCCATTTATGTCAAAGCCCTAATCCTTAGTAAATCAGAATACATAAAGAAGTTCTGTTTTTAAAATGGTTAAATTAAAGCAGAGACATGAAAGAGGTTCCTAATACAATCCGATTTATAGCTTCACAAGAAGAGGAAATTTGGACATAACTAGAGACTTGAGGCTAAGCATGGAGACACACACCATGTAGTTCCCAGCACTCAAGAGGCTGAGGCACAAGAATTAAGAGTTCAAGGCTAGCAAAATTCAATCTCAAAATAAAATTTAAAAGACTCAAAGAATCCACAGGTAGAGAGAAACAACCATGTGGAAACATCCTGAAAAGTGGCCACCTGCAGGCCAAGGAGAGAAGCCACAAAAGAAACAAAACTGCAAACCTCGATCATGAACTTCCAAGTTCCATAGCTATAAGAAAATACATTTCTACTGTTGAAACCCAACTCTGTGATATTTTGTGCTGACCTCTCTAGCAAACTAATAACAACCATAGTGAATCTTCTCTCAAATAGAGAGAGAGAGAGAGAGAGACTGTGTGTGTGTGTGTGTGTGTGTGTGCGCGCGCGCGCGCAGAGGGAGAGACAGAGGGGAAGAGGTAGAGAGAGAGAGAAACTATGGATCACCTATCAAATAAACCAAGTACTTAATCACAAACATTTATATTTTTAGAAATACCTGTTAATATTCTCCAATTATACACTGATGAAATTAAAAATAAATCATAAAAAGTATCCTCCCCCGCAAAAAGTATAACTGCTAGGAAATTATGATCCTTCAAAAAGGTGAGAGGCAATAGAAATCAAAGTGACAATTATTTTAAAAGCATAAAAACAAAGCTTTAAAATTTTTTCAAAACTAAGGGAACCTCAGAGAAAAATATCTATTAGTACAAAGGTATGAAAGGCTAAACAAGAAACCCTAATATTAAAAAGAATATCTGAGATCACTCAGTGTAGCATGGTTTGAGCTTGCACTGTCCCCCCAAAACTCCTGTGTTGAGGGCTTGGTCCCCAGTGCAGTAATGTACAGAGTAGAGAACCATGTGATCTACAAATAATATTAATTTTACTTCTTCCTTTCCAATGTTTATTATTTTTATTTCTCACATCTAATTGTTCTGGCCAATGTTTCTAAAACTATATTGAATCAGAGTAGTGACAGTGGGCAACTCTGTCTTGGCCCTGAGTTTAAAGTGAAGGCTCAGTTTTTGTCCATTAAATGTGATGGTGGTGGTTGGTTTATCAAAGATGGTTTTTATCCGACTGAGGTTAAGCACAGTGCTTTTGAACAGAGACACTAATGGAATTTTTGATGATAGAATAATATTTTTTGTACAGGATTGTCTTGTTCATTGTTAATACTAAGCTATTTTTAGCTCCCAGGTGCATAGCATCTCACCAACACTGAGGTAACTAAAAAACGTCAGCACACGCCCATGTTTACAGAGGTATAAGTCATAACAGCTTACTCTTAAAAGCAGCCTATAGTCAATGCCCATCAACAGACGAATAGCTAAGAAAATATGGTAGTGGAGTGCTATTCTGCCATAAAGGATAACTTTGAATTGTGTGTAGGAAAATGGGTGCACCTTGAGACTGCAATGTTAAGTGAAATAAATCAGACACACAAGCTTACATATTGCATGGCTTCTCTTATATGAGAAATTCAAAATATAAAGAAAAAGAAAAATAAAAGATCGATAATAGGAAGTAGAAGTGTGTATCTTTCTCAAATAGGAGGGGATCAAGAAATGAAAGGAAGGTGAGGGAGGGTAGAGCAAGATGATGAAAAATAATTAAAATGTGCCATCCATTGCCAGCTCTCTGCAAAGGATGTAGTCACTATGTACTGCAAACATGTACTAATAAAAAAGGAACATTAGGAAGAACAGATAATTCCACTGCTATTTTAAGTCACAGAAGTATAGGAAATCTCACTAGTTTAATCTAACTTTATGATTACACTAAGTCAAAAGTTAATAGAAAAAGAAAACACAAGTGTAATCTGACTTAAAATTGGCCCATTATTGAATAGGAAAGTGCAATGCCATGAAAATGTCGACATAAATACCTATTTTGAGGCCAATGCGACTTTAAAGTAACTTCAATTGCATCCCAATATGACATTTAAAATTTTTGGCTCTAATGACAGTATGTAAGAGAAGAAAAAAAGAAACTAAACCAGGCTGCTCTACCCAATGTTAGAGCATACTTAAAAGAGACTTGGAAACTTAAATCATTGCAGCATAAGAGAAAATCAAGAATAAGCTGCTAGGGCCAGGGAGATGGCTCGGTGGAATAAGTGCTTCCCTGGCAAGCGCAAGGGCCTGAATTCAATCCTGGGTTCTGCCAAAAAAGAAAAAAAAAACATACATCAGATTCTTTTGGGCCTGGCATGGTGGTGCAGGCCTGTAATCCCAGCACTGGGGAGGCCGAGGCAGCAGGATTGTTGTGAATTCGAGACCCACCTGAGCTACAAAGTGAGCTTAAGTCCAGCCTGAACTGCAAAGTGAGACCCTGTCTCAAAAAGATAAAATAAAATAAAAAAAAAAAAAGAATAAGCTGCTAGCACACAAAAATTAAACACCTACAAGGGGAGTGTTGCACTTCATCTAGTAATATATATATATATATATATATATATATATATATATATATATATATATATATATATATATATATATATATATATATATAATTGTTCTGGTTATCCTCCTTCTGGATGAAACTGTCAGGCTACCACCTTAATAAATTTTACACACAACAAAGAGGTAAATATAAAAGTATGTCCATCGAATAAAAGTATTTCAAGAAAATCTAAGAAATTATATGTATTGCTGTAGAGAAAGGAGCTCCTCCTTATTTAATATGAAAACTCCCATAGTATGAGAGATAAAGTAGACATGTTTGCCTTAGTAAAAATTATACTTTATACGGCAAGAAGTATCCACAGCAAGCCAATAAAAGAGCAATTTTTTTTTGGTGGGGAAGCAAAACAGAAAGAAAATGGTTTATACTCAACATGCACATGAAACCAATCCAGCAACTGAACAAGAATACACATAGATTTCCCCAGAGGAAAAGGATAGGTGGAATTAATATCAAAAAAGAGTTCATATAAATTAGAGAAACATATTTAAAGATGTTCAGTCTTACTAATGGTGCAAGAATTGTACAAGTGAAATGAGATATTCTTTATATCCTTAGATTGGCAAAGTATAAAAATGTAATGATTATCATTGGTGTTAACAGGTTCATTTCATGTTTCTTTAAGATAGCAAAACTGTGCATTAGGGTAAAATACAATTAAAAGGAAATGAAAATTGTAAAAGCCTTTTTAAAAACTAATTGATCCATATTTATTGAAGATAAAAATATACATATCCTTCATCCAAAAACATTCCCCTACTTGGAATCTTGCCAAAAAAATGAAAGCTAACCATACATAAAAATATGGTATCAGATATTTAATGCTTATAAAATCTAAGAACAACAACAATAAAATAGAAATAATGTAAAAGCTAATCAATGATACATAACATGCATATTAAACAACCATCTCAAAGTATGAATTAGAACTCTGGTAGTTTCCACAAAGTGTTTTTTTCTCTAGGTACCAAGGATTGAACTCAGGACCCTATGCTTACCAGGCAAGTGCCTATTTTCCTGAGCTATCTCCCTAACCCCTCCGCAAAGTATTTTAAGTGAGCAAATCTAAATATATAGAAATTCTTTTCAAAAAACACATATTATTATTAAAAATTTTGAAACTTTTATAGCTTTACAATTATATATGTATATGTGTATGTCCATATATTGCAAATGATTATAAGACTGGAGATAAATGTGGATTGCCAATAATACACATTTCCACAATAATATATATTTTTATATAATTATGCAAGCTTATTGTGTGATATGCATGTAATTATGAGATAACTGAGTAGAGTAATGCTGGTGAAGAGAAAAGAAGGATAAATAGACTACACTAAAAATTTTATATTTGGAAAAATTATATGACTACATAGTGGTAAAAATTCCAATTTGTACACCTTATTTTATTAATTCTAAGAGACATTTTAGCATATATCTGAAGTCATATGAATCTTGCAGTTGAAGAGAGCACCTGCTTCACAAGCGGCAGGGCATTTTCACTCATAATGGTGCAGAAAGTAACGGTGCCTCACATGTACGGGATGCAATAGTATACTGCTGTCACACCACTCGAAAAGTGCTTTTACCCAAGCTGATAATGGCAGCTCCAGATGAATGGCTGAGGAGATCTCTGAAATCAGTCTTTTGCACATTTTTTAAGTGAATTTAAAAGAGGAGGAGGTGGAAGGGTACAAACAGAGCCAGTAGGACAGACTCACTAATGATCACACAGCTTAAGTGTATGAGACTCTTCTACATGGATTAAAGGAGAGCCATCATGTGCTAAATTCACATAGGAGGACAGTTTAAATGAGAGTTTAGGGTTCGTTTTCCCTCCATCCACACTTAGGCAACCAGAGCAAAGCAACAAAGGTCTTCCCAGCCCTGATCGATACCTCACTGAAAAGCTCAGGCCCTGGTACCTCTGTTCTTCTTTCTTGTACTGCAGAAAGACCAGGAGACCAGGGAGACAGGATTTCTCTAGGATATGAAGTAACTAAATGCCTCAAGGAAACTAATAGAGGAAAATCCTTAGCTTGAATCCCAGTGAATCAGCTTGAACTGCCAACCCCTTTTGATTTCACTTGAGGTCATCCACAAGTCAATGTTTAGGAGAATGAAATGTTATTTACACAAATGTCCAATTGCTTTTGAAAATGTCTCTCAGAAATAACATGTTGTGAATAGAATGAATTTATGTAGAATATTTCTTTATCTGCAACATCTCTCTATCCAAAATATTTTCATTCTTTCACAATTTCTGCATTCAGTAGATTCTCAGATAATCTAAAGCCAGGTTTTAGAGGTATGACTTCCAAAAACATACTGTTTCTCTTAGCACACTCTAGATACACGAATCAAGATTCTTAAATGAGATAGGAGAAGAGACATGAGACCACAAAAGCATTCTGTGGAGATGAACATTTTGGTTCCAGAGGCATTGATTAGGATAAATATGATTGCATGCCATTTTAATCACTAACCTTGACACATCATCTTTATTAGATTAGGAAATACCTAGCTAATCAGTACAGCAGGCTTCTGAGTGTGTCCAGGTAGGTCATGGTGCTAGGATGCTGGGTACTACTTATTATCCTTCCTCTGCTCCTGTCTGGCACTGCTTTCCTTCCAACCCACCAGGAATGAAGAACCTTTGATCACCAGGCCTTTCCGCCATGATGTTCCTGCCTTGGAGCCAAACACTTAAGCACTGAATCCCTGAAACCATGAGCCACATTAAACCTCTCCTCCATGAAGCAGTGGATGTTCAGCAACGTGTCTCAGTGGCACGAAAGCCAACAAATATAGACATGAATGAGACAGAGTCTCACTCTGTATTGCAGCCTGACTTTGAATTCACTATGCAGATCAGCCTCCCAAGTGCAGGGATTACAGGTATGCATCACTATACCTGGATATTCTATCCCTATCTTAATGGTCTTGACTTAGTTTGTCTGGGCTATTGTAACCATAAATTAGGTAGTAAAAACAACCAATTTATTGTGGAAACCAGAAATTGAAGATCAAGATGTCAATCCAGTTCTTGCTGCAGTGTGAGCACTCTTTCAAGTGGCCAATTCAGTTTTTCCTTGTACTCCCACGTGGTGCAGAAACAGAGCTAGCTGTGTTTGTGGTCTGTGATAAAGAAACTAATCATGTTCATGAGGATTTCACCCTCATGACCTAACCATGCCCCAGAGTATCCTCTTCCAGACACTATTACTCTGGGCCCAGGGTTACAGCATATGATTCTGAGGAGAACACATCCAGCCCAATACAGACTTATTACAGGCCCGGCACTGGCTGGCCAGTGGATGGTATGAAACACGCATCTGATTCATCTGACTCTGATCTTAGATGACTGAGCATGAAGAAATAAAGCAGGAATAATGCATAGAATTCAGGGCTTCTGGTCAATCCCTCAATGGACCTATTAGAAAAAGATATTATTTATGTGAGTGCTGTTCCTTCCCCCATTCCTCAACCCTCTCAGCTCCTGTCCATCTTCATGGTACCCAACCTGTGAAAACCGGGCAGGCTGGTAGCAGAAATGGGATGCTGTTTTATCCCAGATTCACTCCATCGCCATCCCATCCATTCCACATGAATATGCCAGTCCAGCCCGCTTCCTTTTTCTTTGCCTAGTTGTGGTTTTGTCGCTTTTATCGTAGTAATTACTCCTCATTCATGTCCTTGTCCATTTTTTTCTAGTGGCGGTTGCTTCAGAGAAGGTTAAGGAAAAAGTTTGGTGCCATTCTAATGTGCAATTACATTTTTTAAATGTGATAAATTAGGTCTGGGTTGTAGCTCAGTGGCACAAACGCCTGCCTGGCAAGTGTAAGGTCCTGAGTTCAATTCCTAGTATCAAAAAAAGTGAGAAATTTAAAGCATTTCTTAAAAACCTCACTAAATGATGAGTATTTAAAAATTGGCAGATTTTGTGAAAAAGAGGTTGGTCTTTTCTCCCCCTTCCCAAATAAATTCAGAACAAAAAGTACAAATCACTAAAATTGATCTTTCAAAACCGATTCCTGTTTCTTGTATTGCCTGGTATGCAGTCTGAGAGAAGATGGAGGAGACAGAGGGCCAAATATAAAAGAATATCTAATGTCAAAAAATGTGAACTCTAAATATTTTCTTTTTTTTTTTTTTTTCTTTTTTTTTTTCCAGGAACTGGTATTTATTGTCAAAGTCATATTTGATGTCAACAAGATGCCACAACTACAAAAAAAAATGCGCCCATTGCAATCTCAATGGAAACAGTCAAATGGAACCCCAGTCATTAAAAAAGTAATTCAAATTACCCCAAGAAGCAACTGAACTTTTTAAACATCTTTATATATCCAGCCAACAAATTAAAATGGTTAACAAGAAAAAATACAAATTCAGAGGTCTGGTATTGATGTTTTAAAAAGGCAACTGCTTAAGCATTTCTATCTCTCGGCCACTCAGCTTCACGCCATTCATCATCTGGCAGGCTCTCTCAGCTACCTCTGGTGACTCAAACTTAACCACACCGCACCCCTTGGACTTCCTGTTGTCCATCTTGATGTCGGCATAAGGCACGTGGCCACATTCATTGAATTTGTCCTTTAGCATCTTCCATGTAAAATCAAATAGGAGATTTCTCACAAATATCTGGCAAGCCTTCCTGGCCACCCCAGGAGCATGGCCTCTAGCTCTACCAAAGAAACCTGCGAAGCTTCCTCCAAAGTTTCCATGTTCAATCTCAACGGCACGGTCAAAGCTGGCACCATCACTGCCACCCATGGCCATGCGCTCGATGCCAGCACCCAGCACTGGGCCCATAGCTGGGCCTATCTGCTCCAGACTGTTGGCGCCCATGAGCTCCAGGCTGTTGGCTTCCATCTGCTCCAGACCCATGTGCTCCAGGTTGGTGGTGCCCATCCGCTCCAGGCCGGTGGCCATGAGATCCATCATGGGGTCCATCCACTCCAGGATGGCGCCCATGCCTGGGGGCACCATGCGCTCCATGCTCAGGCGCATGCGCTGAATGGCAGGGCCCATGCGCTCCACACCAGAGCCCATGCGCTCCATGGTTTAGCCTACACGGTCAATAGGTGCGACCATGCGCTCCAGACCAAAACCCATATGGTCAATTCCGGAGCCAATGCGCTCCATGGTCTGGCCCATTTGCTCGATGCTGGAAACCATGTGGTCGAGGTCCAGTGGGCCCATGTGCTTGATGCCAGAGCCCATGCGCTCAACAGAGCCCATGCGATCCATGACCAGGCCCATACGCTCGATCTCAGAGCACACACGATCCATGCCGTGTCCCAGGCCTGCCCCCATACACTCTATCCAGGCACCCCCAATGCAGTCAATGCCAGAACCCATCCTCAAAATCCCAGGGACACTGCCTCTACCTCCACCTCCACCTCCTCCCTGCTTTGCAATGATCTCTCCTCTCCTCAGTACATTACTTAGGATTTCATTTATCTGCCCCATGTTCATCCCACATCCAAACTGCCCCATGTTTTCCATGCCACCACCAAAGGGGCCCTTGATGCCTATTTTATTTACGCCAAATCCTATGCCTTCCATTCCTATCCCTGCAGGGCCCAGGTTTCCCATTCCAATGCCTTTTTTCAGGTTATTGGCGTCAATAGGCTGCCCTCCTGGTCCCAACCCCATGCCAATGCCACCAAGTCCATGGGGAAGTTGTTGTGGACATTCAGGAGGGGAAAAAAATCTCCCTTTGGTAAGGCTCATCCATTTTGACATGCATCAGTCTATCAAATAGCAGCTGACCATTAAACATAGATATAGCTTGCATGGCTTCAATGGACTGTTTGAAAGTCACAGTGCCTATTCCATGACTTTATCCTCCAGAATGTCTGCTCGGACCCCACACCAGCCATACTAGATACTTCCTTCAGCTTCTTCCAGCCAACTTTATAATCCAGATTTGCTACAAATACTGCACTTCCAAGTCTTCCAGCCTTTGGCATCACTTGTTCACCATCAGGATCTTCTTTGACTTTCAGTGGTGCTTGTTTAGGACTTCAGCAGCTTTTGTCATGCTTTCTTCCATCTTGAATTCAACCACGGCACATCCCCTTGACTTTCCTTGGCGTCCATGAAGAGCTCCACGTACGTTACCTCACCAACTTTTTCTCTAACTAGGTCCGTCAGAGACCGCCTCTTCACATCAAAAGGTACGTTCACAATGAAGGTGCGGTATCTTTTAGTGGGACTGGCCTATGGCTCAAAGCGATTGCCTCCTCCTTTCATATTTTTCTCCCTCCTCTTCTCACTCCAAGCAGGCCACTCCCCTTCACCCTTCGGCCCGGAGCCCCGTTGCCTGTCAGCACGCCGGGCGCGCCTCCTGCCTCCGCCATTTTGGGCTCCGCGGCCGCCACCTCGGCCGCCGCTTCGACCCCTGCCACCATTTTCTCCGCGCCTGGGCTTTGTGTCTCTTTAAATATTTTCAACCAAAGAAAGCTTGGGGCCACAAGCTACATGGTTAAAAAAAAAATTAATTTTTAATTAAGTAGAGTTAATCACAGAGCCAGAGATAGATGGAAGGAAAAAGCACAAAGCTGCTCCAGGAAGAAAGGTCGTTTTCTCTGTGAAGCAAGGAGTCCTGGAGAGAGGGCAGGCTCCAGGACCTGTGGACCCAGGGCCTCTCCATCTGGCTGTGCAAGGTGTGCAGTTTCCACAGTTTCCCAAGTGGGGCAGAAACCCACCAGCATTGCCTGGTGTGAGGCTGCATTTGTATGGAGAAAGAAAGAGATTTTCCTATTAAAGGGATTTTTCTGCCTGGGGAGGGCATCTTTTTCTAACTAGTATGTAGTTACTTAAAAATAGCCCCCAAATTCCTTATTATTCCTCCCACCAAGAGGCAGGGCTTACATTTTGAATCTGACTGCTTTTATGCATGCTGCTAGATGGGCAGAATATAGTGAAAGTGACAGAGTGTGACTTCTCCTTCCTACCTGCTGGGATATTCACTTTTGATACCCAGTCACCACGCTGAGGGAAAGCATAGGCCGCATGCAAGGTTTGCGTCTGGGAATCTGACAGGCCTAAGGAGGGTCCTGGCCCACAGCATCCACCGCACCTGAGAAGACAGCGCCAGATGGTGCTCAGTGCTTGAGCCACCTCCAGCATGCTGTCTCCCAGCTGGGTGTCTCAGACAGTGGAACAGAGCGAAGCCATCTCCTTGGGCACTACTTGGACTCCAAATCCACAAAGCAGATGAACAGCCCCGAGAGTCACTGTTCCTGCCGCCACGCTTTGCAGCGGTCACTCGTGTGTGGAGCAGTAGATCTCAGGAACATCATCTACCCAGAAGCTATTTCTAATTCCCACACAGGCTCTCCAGAGGCTGGCAGGAGCCCTGACTTCTACTGTGCCAGGATCTGGTTACCAAACTGACTCTTCGGGCAGTCGCGACCGTTATTCCCAACTCACACAGCCAGCTGTCCTTGCTCTCTGTAACTCAAGAGTTCACGTTTCTTGTCTTGGCAGACGAAGCCCTTGGCTCCTGCCTCCTGTCTGTCTCATTGCTCTTTATTCCCTGAAATCATACACTTGGTTCTCTCTTACCTCTGGGCCCTCCCATACCCTGTTGCAGCTGCCTGAAAAAATCTTCTCCCCTCCCACCTTCACCTCTCTGGCTGTATTCTCACCTTCTAATTTGGCTCTCTAATGTTAACATCATCAATGACACTGCTTTCATCCATAACTGACCCTGATATCCAAACGTCTTCTTTTTTGCTTTGTAGAGATGATAGCTTTAGTCCATCCATGGGAACCTCTCCTCCTGGGATCTGGGCCTGAGGCAAGGCTGAACACCATGATGGGAGTGTGGGGCAGACGAAAATGCTCAGCTCATGCCAGCAGGGAAGCAAAGAGGGGCCGGGTCCTCAAGAACCCCATCCCTTTGAGAGACAATGTCTTGCTAAGTCACTAAATTGGCCAGTCTGAGCTCTAACTTGTGATGCTTGTGCCTCAGCCTTCCATACTACTGGGATGATGGGTAAGCCACCACACCCAGCTTCCAACAGCCTTAACATGGAAAATTCTGTAATATGCAAGACCCAGTAACTTCCCCTAGAGAATCTAATGCACTTCCCTCTCCAGAAGAAGTATTCTTCAGGAGCTGGGGAGATAGCTCAGTGGCATAAGTGCCTGCCTGACAAGCACAAAGTCCTGAATTCAATTCCTAGTACCAAAAAGAAGAAAAAGGAGAAGGAAAAGGAAGAAGTGTTCCTCAGTAGTAATAAGGAAAGAGACTGGGCTAGACGACTCACCTGAACCTGCCACCTCTATATTTGCTCTCATGCATGGACCCGGATGGAAAGTGTGGGAACTCATTTCCACAAAGGGATGACATCAACAGAAGATGGTGCCACACCAGTACAGCTGTCTCCCAGAGTAGGCCTGAGTGATGAAGGGTTGGGATGTTTCCAAAGTGGCTGGAACTTTGAAGTTAGCAAAAAACAGAAAGTGGCCTAGAAATCATGTTTAGCCTTGCTTCACATGGCTGGAGAAGAAGCACTGGAGGTGCTGCACCATGAACCATGCACGCCAGCCCCTAGCCCACGGTGCAGCGATGGCCTGCCGTGGGCCGTGAGCAGCTCCTTTCTTCCCTGTAAGATCTTGACTCTCACTTTTTTTCTGCATAATTTCTACCATCAAACAGTTATAACAAAACAGGAAGGATCCCGTTTAAGAAAATGATAGATCTGGTTTAGCAAAAAAAATACAGTTAACAAAATAAATGCTGATATCAAATATAATCTTTCAGGTATAATGAAATGAGACAAGCACAATCACTCAAATAACAAAGATTAGGCAAAAGTGATAGAATATAAAGGTCAGTGAGACTCAGAGCAGTACCTGGAAAAGTGATAGATGCTCTGGAGTTTCCCAAGTGCTTTTTAAAAATCCAAACACATCATCTGACATAATACAAAATCTTTGGGCATTTCATGGAAAAACAAATACTTATTTTAAATATAAGCTATGAAATTTGTAAATAAAGTCAAACAAGCTTTTCCCCTAAAGTTAAAGTCAGTGATATGCTGATATATATTTTATTGGGAAAAAAAGGTTTATCTCTGGGTAAAGAAAGAGATATCTCTCTGTCTCACACTTACCTGTCTCCACACCTGTAGTGGATTTCTAAATGGTGATCAGCTTGTTACACCCAGATGAATTGAACCAGGGTGGCACTGGGTGCGGGAGGTCCACCTGAGGGTTGTTGCCAGCAGCACAGGAGGCTGTTAGGGAGGTTGTCTGGAGAAGCTGCTGGAGTTCTCTCTCTCCCTCTCTCTTGGGCTTACTCAGCTGGAAGACCTTGTCATGCTGGCTTTCCTAGTGAACTTGACTGTTCTTGTCAGATGACAAACTCAGGACCTTTGTTGTTACTGCGAATGGCTATAGTTCATTTTAGGGGAGCTCTGGTCCTCATCTTGAACATCACTTCCTGGGTCCAGATGGGGAGATGGTACACTGCTCAGACTCATAGAGAAGCTTGTCACATTAGCTTTCCTGATGGGAACTCAGCTTTCCTCATCACTTGAGGAGCCTGGAACCTCACTGTTGCTAAGGATGGCTGTGGTACTTTTGTGGGGAGTACTGGTGCTTACTTTGAGCCTTGAGTCCTAGATCCAGTTCAGATCCTTCAGCCTGCTAGCACAAACTCTTTAACCTGCTGGCATAGAATTTCTAGCTTCCATCACTGACCTTTGAGCCTTCCCAGCCCAGATCCATGAAGAAGGCCTACACTTGACATTGTCATGGGCTCCAGGCCTCCAGTTGGGCTTGTGGAGGGCATTGTTATGAACTCTAAGTTTTCAGCTGAACTCATGCAGAACATTAGGATCCAGGCCCTCAGCTGGATTCTTTAGTCTTTAGTGGGTGGATCCATTTCCTATACTCCCTGAATATGATTCTTTGGGTGATTAATCATAAAAATGTCATAAAATACGTTCTGTATTATATTGTCTCCTTGCAAAAACCTCAAACTGTGATACTACCTCTTCTTTTTTCTCTTCTGTCATCCTTGTTTTCTCCCTTACCCATCTCTTCCCCTCCTAACTTTCATTTTCTTGCTTGTTATGACTTCCTTTTCAGTCAAATAGCCTATTCATTGTGAACCTACTCTGTAGAAGCCGATTCATTGCACCTGAGGAGAAACATGGATATAATTCAGACCCAAAGTGAACTTAAGCTGAAGAGGTAAGAACCAAGCTCTCTGTAAACCAAGATCTGACTATCGATGCCAGAGTCCTTCATTGGATGATAGATGACTACTGGTATTTGTGACCAACAGACATGACATTCTGGAAAAAATTAAGAATATTCTTGAAAGAATTAATGGGAATAAGATCAATGATTGGAAATTATGACATGTAATATCATGGTTAATCCAAGAAACTATATTGTATTTAGCATAGGATATGCATAGGGAGGCAGTGAGAAAGAAGATTGCAAAAGCAGGTGAAATTAAAATTACAGGGGACTTTAAAAGTCAGGCCATGGAAATTTAGACTTTACTAGTGTCCACTATGGAAAATCAATGGTGTTATTCTTATGGTATTACAGAGATTTATCTTTGAGAACCTCACCTCCCCCCTTCTAGCCAATTCTATTCTTGTTACTTATCACATTTACAAAATAAAACATTGTATTCTGTAGTGTCTGTGATAACAGTAGGTAAACTAAAGGTTTTAAATTTATCTTGAAGCTGCATCTATTGCTGCTGTTTCTGTGAATGAGGAAACAGTGTTTCTTCCCCCAAAACAATACTCTGCTCCGTTTATTTAGAAACACAGGACTTTGAAGATAATCTTTCAGATGAAAAGGAGAGAGGAGATAAATACAAGTCCACTGCAAAATCCACAAGATAAGTCATTCAGGATATAAAATCTATCCCACAGAAAACTTTAAGACCTACAGCTAAGTACTTGTGATTTAAATGAAGCCTGGATTGCAACAGTTGATTTGTTTCTCCTCAATTCCTAGATAAAATAAAATACCTTTAAGGTTATAGAAAAATATAAAACCCAAGCTACCATCAAAAATACTGTGAGAATTAGAGGCAATATATTCCTAGACTCTGAGCAGCATTTCAACTGAACATATGGCTTTTGAGGATAGACTAGAACTTCTAATGCAGAGCTGCGGAAATCCTGTCCTGAGTATAAAAAAACCCAAGCTAAACAAAGAAGCATTTCAGGAAAACTAGAATTGTGGTAACAGAATTAAATCTCACAGGAAGAGTGTGATTCACACTGAAGAAAATTTAATCATAAATAGGGATGGAATAAAAATTCTGAGGCTTCTATGAACTCCAGGTAAAATGGTAGGAGAAATAGTATGAGGGACCAGCACGGCTGTGGTTGTGATAGAGATACAAAGATATAAGAGATGAACAGATTGGGTTGTGTGAATGTGGGTCTTTATTTACTGGAAGACAGTGCAAATAGTTCACTCATTCAACATGGAGCCAAAAAATGGGAAAGAAGTTAGCTATGGCCTTGGCAGTTGTATTTTGAACTAACAGCATAATGTAAACCAAGGTTTGGATTGTTTGACCCTTTGATTTTACCTGCAATAGAGAAATCCTCTTCCATACTAAACAAATGCAAAGATGATGCCAAGATTGAAATCCTTGCCACATCATTATGTGACTTTGGTCACATTATTTTCTTTTGGTGTGAAGTATAAAATTATTATAAAATTGTAAGATTAAAATAACAGTTTCTTAATTACAGAACTACTGTCAGGATTAAAAAAGTTGGGTGTGCAAAGAACTTAATCTGCTACATAGCAAATTCTCAGTCAGTCGGTTGTATCTTCTTTTTTTAAAATATAAAATATCTTTATTTAAAATTTTGGGGAAATGTGTTATATGCAATTGGCATACAAGCAAATGAAAATAAAAATCAAATTGTTGTACATGTCAACAGAGTACAAGGAATGTGGTCCCTGAGCATCTTTACTAGACTTTCATTTGTTCCGACACGAAACTATCACCTCTGGTACTTCCATGTCCTAATTTACCATGTTCTTTAAGTCCTTTTCATAACTTACTATACCATGTACATTTAAAAAATTTAATAGGCTGACAGATACTCCTTTTGGTCCAAACTTGAGGAACTAGGTTCAATGCAATTAAATACTATCAAGAGCTTATATTCTTAAAAGTTCTCGTTTTGCTCCCCTCAAACTTGATTAATCTATGTAAATATGTTTTACTGCTCTATAGAGACATTAAATGTCCTTAAATGACACAGTACTCACATAGCTACAAAGCTACACCTTGGAGGCTCCTTGTGCGTAGCGATTCACGGGTACTGGGAACCCAAGTTCTCTCCTAACCACCTCTTGGTGGCCGCTAACATGGGAGGACAGTAACTACCTCAGTAAGAGTTAAATGAAAGGGAAACCACCTTGTCACTACAGGCACTGACCTACTGCTCTAACTCCAGCTCCTGTGGTTGTGGACAGATACATTTCGGGCTTACTCACCACTGTTCAAATCTGTCATTAAAATGTTCTGTATGGTACTACTAGAGATGTTCAGATCCTCAAAAGTTTTCCTAATAGTGAACCACTTGTTTGATCGAAACATTTCCCTCACTCTTTCAACATTCTCTCGGGCTTTTGAGGTCGAAGGGCATCCTCCTGGTTGCTAACAGATTTGCAACCCTTATAAAATCTCTCAAACACTTGTAAACCGTCTTCCTGGCTGTCGCAGCATCGCCATACACTAATTTTAACATTTTGTGTGTTTCTTTAGTGCTTTTTTACAGTTTGAAGCAAAATTTCATGTTGCTGCATTGTTCATGATCCATCATTTATGCCACTCTAAAACACTCCTCCTCTCAACTGGAGCTCAGACTTCTGTTCCAAGGAAGTTGAAACTTGTCACATGGTTACCAAGATCAGACCTGCTCTTCTACAAAAGATCCCTGCCTTTTTGTTGGACGGCCAAATGCCATCCAACATTCGCTGTGTTTTTAAAGCACACTTAAGGGAATCTCACCTCATCACAGACACTTTCCTGTTGTAACTACAGCGCCAGTTAGTGTCAGGAGAGCTCCCAGCTTCAATGGCTTGTGCTGCCAGTGTTCAACCTGCACTTGGAATTCCAGGCTGCTGGCCTGCTCGTGCTGGACACAAATCCCAGGGCCCAAGGTCAGCCCTGCTCAGGGTTCTTGCACTCCCTGGTGAGACTCACCTGGAAACCACTAAAAAAGTGGTGGGGGATCCTCCGGTCAACCTCCTGGGAAAAAAAAAAAAAAAAAAAAAAGCTGCATCTTATTATTCTTATTTAGACTGAAGGAGCAGATTACCTACATAGCCCTACAGATGAAGAGAATGCAGTCACTAAAGGAACTTCTAGAAGTTCAGAAATACAAACTCCAGGAATATGAGAGTTAGTTGTGATATACTATTGGAGTTAGTTGAGTAGGCACGATCCTGCCTACTCAAGTCAAAAGGAAGAACTTCATAATTTGAACCAAAAGGCCTAGACTGTGTCCACATGCCTACCCCCTACACAGATGTAGGCTAGGATTAGCCTCTTTTCATACAATATTATTTGCCACCTTAGACCCTATGCATCCTCATAAAACACACTAATGGTTATGCATTCTTAGACAACTGGTGAGATGCATAGTTTCTCCTGAATGGGAAATCTTTGCCCAATGGTAATTTCTGGGATGACAGTCTCAATTGATTTTATATAGTAATGGCCAATAAGTATGTTTCATTTCACTGTGGGCATATTTACATTAATTATAAAAATAGTGGCTCAAACCTAAAGAATTAGTATTTCAGTGTTAAATATAAGTTTCGAATCATAGGGTACTAGCTTATATGGATCTAGCTTATAAAGAGGTTTAATGTTAACAGTATATAACCTATCAGTGAATATAATAGATTGGTCTTTAGATTTCAATTTAAATGTATAATTAAGTAATAGATTTTAGACTCTTACCTTTAGGTGGAAAGATTTAGAAAGTTAAATCAAATTAAAAAGTATTGGAATAGTTAAGAGAACATGTGATTTGTGATTTAATTTACTAGATTTACTGGACTTGTTAATGTTTGGCCAGCAGTCTGGGCATTTGAAAAGCTAAAAAAGAAAACTGAGTGTATTAAACTTATACATGGAGTTTAAATACTTAAGGGGATTTTATTAACTAAGTTGTAAAGGGGCTTTCTTGGTACTTGAATGTGTTTAACTCACATGGATCAAACATTATTCAAAGCCTCCTTCGAAAGCAACTCTTAAAATTTACGAGATTCCTAAATCAAATAATAAAATGCATAAGGTGAATTTAAAGGTCTTATAAAGCTGGGTGTTTGAAACAATTGTACCTTTAATAAAGTGTGTATTAAATTAAAACCTTGAATAGCAGCATAGACATTTTTTCTGCACAAAAGCAGTTCTCAGACAGTTCTCAGCAGTTCTTGGAAAAAAACTGATAATAGACATAGAGATCTCATCTAAAAATCTAACTATTTCTTTAAAAAGGTATCTATACAAGTAAAACAGAAGCAACAACATTGAAAGTTACTTTCCAAGATAGAAAAAAAAAATTGTTTTGAATATGCAGACCAAGTGGATTTACTGTGTTCTAGGCAAAATGAAGGACTAAGATTACATACCAGGAAAAAAAAATTGAAATAGAAGAATAAAGAGAGAAAGATGTTCATATGTTCCACATGGGAAAAGATTGGGTTGGCCCCAGAGTTCACCTCATAGTGAAGGCCAAAGGACAGCAAGCACATCAGCAGCTTCTGAGTACAAAGCGAAAAGGTTGGTATTTAAATATTTTATAATTCACAGTTTGTTATTCATGTATGAAAGCAAAGATGAAGACATCTTTTTTCTTAGATGGGAAGGCCTGAGAATCTAGCTCAATGGTAAAGCATTTCCCCAGAATGCTTTTGAGACCTGGAGTTCAATCCCCAATAAAAGGGAAAAAAGAGACATTCTCAGATATGTAATTAATCTAAAAAATATTTGAAAATGCTTTCCTGTGGACAAGGATGAATTATGAAAAGAAAGACATTTCCTATATATAAGAAATCAAGCAGTTGCCTTTAACCAGTTAATTCTCATAACTTTCTTGCCACTGAAGATAAACCCAGATTCAGAGAAGACTTAGAATGTGTTCAGTTCACCTAGCTCCCCAAGAGGAACAGCTGCAAACTCCGGGTGAAACTGAAGGAAGTCCTGGCTGCACCTCAGTGACTTTCCTAACCTCAAGGATTGAGCTAGATTCAGGGACCCACTGAATTGGAACCCACTTTTGCCCATGATGGCCATTGACATTGGAAAGAATGGGTTCCATGGGATCCATTTGTCAGTCACCAGAGCAGAAAGTTGGTACACATGATGGATATGGAAGGTTGCATGTAGGGGATTCAACAGGGGACACATATACCAAGACCCAAGTTGATACAGATACTGTACACATGAAGGTTTTCTGTGCTTCAGAAGTTCTTAAAAGCCTGGGCAGGAGGGGCTCTTCCACTGGTATTCATTCATTCATTTATTCATTCATAAGTTCAACAAATACTTATTGAATATTAGCTAATAGTACATAAAGATGGCATGAGCTTTGTGCTCTGTAGTTTATATTCTGTTGGTAGCACAAAACAAATGAGTAATGGCCATGATAGGCATAATAATAGGTGAAGTGTATGAGAGACATCCATAAAACTTACAGTTCAGATGTGGGCCTGTGGGAGAGACTTGAAAAGGGAAAATCTTATTCACAAGTAAAATACATGCTGTAATAAGTAAAAGCTTCAATTAGTGGGGCAAGCAGACAAATACCTAAGAGAATACTTCCAGAAGTAAGAGCAGGAAGAGTTAAACCAAGAGCCAAGACAGCATGATGCATCTGGGAAATAAATTAGAGACAAGAAAGGACCAGATCACAGAGAATCTCATGAGTCATGTTGAAAACACTGAACATCACCTCTGAGATGATGTGAGCATGCTGAGGGTGGCAAAGCAGGCAAATATACTCCAATATCCCTTTTGCAAGATGATTCTTCAAAGAAGAAATTGGGGTCAAGAGCTCTAAAGCAAAGGCAGAGGGAAAGGAGCTGTAACAAATCAGAGGATTCATGATCCTCATGTAGGACCCAGATTCTGATTGCTGACATGGTAAATATATCAGACTTGAGAGCTATCCAGGAAGTTGACTTGGGGACTCATTACATATGCTTGTTCTTTTCTGTATAACCAGCTAATACCAACTCCACACAAGCACATTTGTTATTTCAAACTCTGTGGATAATGAGTCTGAGCATAGCTGGGAACTGTGCTTCATTGCTTCATAGAAGGCGTTGTCAAAGGCCAACCATCACCTGCTTTCAACCTCACATGGTTGATAATAGCATTCAATTCCTTGGATTAGTCAGACTGAAGGTTTCAGGTCCTTGCTCCATGGGTTTCTCTATTGTGGCAGTTGGTCTCAACAGAGCCAGCCAAGGAAGAATCTGCCAGCAAGCCCAAAGTACTCACAATCTGATGTCACTTCATCATGAAAGTGACATGCCCAGGCCATCTATTGTTTACAGGCAAGTTGTTAGGCTAGATATTATTCAAGGTGAAAGAATTATACACATGCATTAATATCAGAGGTAGGAATCATCTTGGAGTTGGCTGGGCTACCTGGGTTGGACAGGATGGCCATACTGTTGGGAAGGCTGACAGAGTGACTGGATTTTACCCAGAGTAGTGAGATGAATTTTGAATCTCTTTTGTTTGGGAATCCAGTACCACATCCATGTAGAGCTGAGGAATACTTACTGGGATCTAGGATTCAGATATTTAGTATAGCTATTTAGGTTAAGGAAATAAATAGCCTCTCAATAGGTCATTAAAACATTGACCATAGATAAGACGATGCAGGGAAGACAGGCAAATAAACTAAGCCTTAAAATACTAGAATGAAACCCCATTATATACAATCAGACAATTTAAGGAAGGATCTATTAAATATGAATATGTAGAGATGAAGCCTGTTTCAACGGATCTTAAAGCATCCCAGGTGATCATAGTATACAGCTAAGCTTGAAATTTGCTGAAATAGGGCTAGGGAGATAGCTTGGCAATCTACATGCCTGCCTGGCAAGTGCAAAGACCCAGGTTCAATCCACAGTACCACATGCCCTGCAGCCCCAGAACCCTCAGTGCACCATACCAGCCACCGAAACCAGGCATGGTGATGCATACATGTAACTCCAGCATTGGGGAGGCCGAGGCAAGAGGATTACTATGAGTCTGAGCTGCATAGTAAAACCGTGTACCAAAGAAAGAAAGAGAGAGAAAAAATTGCTAAAATATATTCATGAAAGAAAAGATTAACATATATATAACTAAGCTTCATGGTGATATTTCTAGGAGGTAAGATTTCATTGAATCTTTATTTTTCTCCTTTCTGCTTGCATGTAATTTCTACCTTGAACATTTTTATTTATAAGAAGTAGATGAAATTTCCCTCTTTAAAAGCAACTGTAGCACATAAGGTTCATCTAAAGAGTATAATGAAATAAATAAGCATATTTATTAATATATCACATTAATAGGGTAAATAATACATAGAAAACCCAAGCTGTATCCAGTGCTGAACTTTTTGACAATGCTAAGATTTTTATTTTAGTGATAGCACTAAAATAAATAAATAATGCTGCCACTGAAATAACTGTTTCACACAGTGGGTTGAGAACAACTCAGTACACCCTTCTTGGAACGTAATTGCCAATGAGTATTTAAACCCATAAAACTATTTATGCTCTTATTCTATTTCTAGAAACTTGTCCAAAGCAAAGAACGTGGATTGTCCATAAGAAATTCAATCATTTTGTTAATGGCAGGGAAAAGTTAGAAAAAGATAGCTGTCAGATAATTGGAAATGTTGAAATAAAAGGTTCATGACTACACCACCCTTATGCCCTTTGACTTTTATAAGCATATTTACAAACATGTCTTGTTTCCTGTAATACCCTATACTATCTATATCATCTCCCACTATACACTATGGTGCTGTCACACTCTGTCCTGTGTTCATATACTTTACAAGTCTAGACATTCTAAACAGCATTATTGCTCTGTAAGCTTCCATGACTTGATGACCAGTGTGGCTATACTTTGCAGTTTCCTCCCCTAGGGAACTCTTTGCTTCTGGGTGGTGGAAGAGAAGTGCAGGAAGGAAGGCAGCCATGGAATTGAGCCCTGAGCCCCTCTCCTTCCTTCTCTACCTGCACCTCTCACTGCCATCACCTCCTCCATTGGGCTTCCCAGAAGCAGAACCTTACATGCCCTAGGGACATGACTGTCACCCAGAGAGCAGAGCACTCAGGTCCTCCCGCGGCCTGGGGAAAGAGCCTGCCCAAATGATGGAGCCTATGGAGCCACTGTTCCCCCTGAGCGGTGATTCTGCCCAACGTCCTTGATCAGCCTGGTACACTGCACTTGGGTCCCTCCCTTTGTTTGTCCTGCTCCAGGAATCCAGTTCCATTCTGGAGCTGAGCTTCACGAATAGATCAGGTTCTTGTTTCTATCCAGACGCAACTCTGACATCTGACTGGGTCTCATTTCAGCCTCTCCACTAGAGACAGGAAGGAAGACTGCAGGCAACATCCTGAGAGAGCCAAACAGGCAGCAATAACCTTTGGTGACAAGGGAGGTGGGAGAAATCAAGTTGTTAGAGCAAGCTGCTATAGTATGTATTGTGTGTATGCATGCATGTATGTATGTATGTATGTATGTATGTATGTATTTTGGTGGTGCTGGACTTTGAACCCAGGACCTTCCCAATGAGCTATATCCCCAGTCCTTTCTGTTGTTGGGACACAGTCTCACTAAGTCATTTGACTCACCTGGCTGGGATTGAATTTGAGATCATTCTGCCTCAACCTCCTAGAGTACCAAGCTTCCAGACATACACTACCACACCCAGCTAAGTCACCATAGTATAGTTTAAAAAGAAAGGTGGACTCTGCAGGCAAACTAGATGAAGCCAACACAAACAATGATTATTAGAGGGATTTGTTAAAGATACATCAAATCTTAAGAAAGTTAAGATACATTTAAGTTTGTATTTGGTTTTCTTAAATTGTTTTAAGGGGCCGGCCAGGTAGCTCAGCAGACTAAAAGTGCTGCTTAGGCACAGCAGCGGGGTTCAATCCCTGGCCTGCCTCACTGGCCCCACCCCCAGAGATGGTGGCTAAGACTGGGCATGGTGCTGCACGCCTGTAATCCCAGCACTCGGGAGGCTGAAATCAGGAGGATCACTAGTCCCAATCTATGTACTGAGACCCTATAGACTCTGTACTAAATATTAAAAAAAAAAAAAGCCATTAAATCATTGCACAACTGTGGTTAAATTGATAGCCATTATTTTAGATTTTACTATCTGGGATTATATATATATATATATATATATATATATATATATATATATATATATTCTATGCTCATGAAGAGTGAAAATTCATGCTTAAAAGAAACTTATGCATCTTGTAAAACTAAAGAAACATAAGTTTGACACACACAGTAACCTGTATATGCTCTCTCATACAATATGTATTGCATCTGGACCTTAGACACAAAATTGGTCAATAAAACTTCTTACATTTCTGCTGTTTACATTCAGTACCATCAGGTGAGAAGCCATTTGGTCAGTCTACCATTTAAAATCTTGTCTACATCTATCGGCTTTAATTAAATTACCATTTTGGAGGGGGTGACCAAAGAGCTCAGCAGACTAAAGCACCTGCAAGCAGGCACAGGGGCAAGGGCTTCGATCCCCAGGCTTGCTGTGCTGGCCCGACCCCACCCGTAGCACCCTGAGACAGCAATTGAGACTGGGCGTGGTGGCGTGCACCTGTAATCCCAGCTCTTGGGAGGCCATACGCAGGCAGATCATTATGAGTCCAATCTAGTAGTGAGACCCTGAACATCCTATAGACCCTTCCCTAAAGAATACATTTTAAAAAATTACCATTTTGTTATTATGTACACAAAATGCACTTGAATATTGGGTAACGAAGTTTATTTGTGATCATTAATGCTGTTTCCCGAGCTTCTAAAGGACCTGTCAGACATAAAACTCAGATGAGTGCAGCTACAGTACTGAGCCACAGGTTATGTTTCAGCTCCAAAGTAGAAAAGCTAAGGTAATATACAAACTACTTCTATGTACCTACAATGCTAATTACTGCTGACTTCATGGTACAACAAATCGATTTCACTCCTTCCAGTGTACAAGCTTTCTGAAAGGCGGAATTTAAAAAGAAAATACCTTGCCATATTTCCCAGCTCAAAATTGTTTGTAGTAATATGCATTTTTACGTTTATGCTCATGCACTCCTGTTTGATAATAATTGGATATGCCTTGCCACTGAGCTCCAGAGACTGTCACTTCAATGACTAAGGGATTAAATATTAGTTACATATTATAGTTGCATAGTAGGGAGCACATCTGTAATCAAGTACATGCTACATAAAGGAATTCTAACTCTCACAAAAATAGATTTAGTAATTATGTTCCTTGGACTTCATATCAAGTGAATTTGTTTTGATCCAATTATCTTCATTTTACATTTCCTTGTGAAATGCTGTAACCTGTTGTCTATTAACATACCTCAAAATTGTCACTTCTGTTGGGCAGCCGTAGCTGAAGATGACAGGCAGTCCTGTCTAAGAGAGAAGGTATGGGACTCTAATTCCAGTATCCAGGAAAAAGAGCCATAGTTAATATGAGAACTTACTGCTCCCACTCCAACACTGGTGTAACTGACCCGGATGTTGGACAGCCAGGGACTGGAAATCTGCCTTAAGAAAGATCTAAGGCAGGGGCCAATATTTAGCCCCAGCCCTGAGGTCAGCCAGGAGAGAGGAAAGGATAGGTCACACCGCTAGAGGACTCTGCAGCTGCAGTGGTTCACCCAACCTGTTAGACCACAGAAGGCAGGAGGCAACCAGGATGCAGTCTGCAAAAGGCAGTGCCACTGCAGACAGCTGTCACCTGCCCCATGTGATCCATCTTGGTAGGTGATACAAGTGGTAGGAAAAAAACTGAGGGAGCTAAAAGCTCCTTAGATGTCAAAAAAAGTAACCAGGAAGGGGTTTGAGTGTAATAAGAAGGTTAATTTTTTATTACCTATTCTGTATTAAGCACCCAACGGGAAAGTATAAACAGAGATTAAAATAGTATGCATATATATATATATATATATATATATATGCATGTAGTTTGCATATATAATTTTATGTATCAGTTATATATGAAACTATAGACAGGTAGGTGATAGATGAAGGATGGATAGATAGATAGCTGAAATGTTTGCCAATTTCTCCTCAAAATTAAGTATAAAATAAATTTCTATAAAACAGTACAGTTAAAGAGCACAAAAGAGAAAAATAGACAAATTATTGAGCCCTTAATTTGTTGTTTATTAAAAGCATGATTTCTGTTTTCTTCTGTGACAATCAAAGACTTAAGAGTGGGTTATGCTAAAACTTATGACATAGGTAAGGTGTGCAAATACCCAACGGGTAACTAAAAGCAAGACAAAGCTTTTCTGTACGTGTATTACCTTGAAATTTTGGATAGACAAATGTTACTCATTTAAGAAGTCAATAGAACGTGGTTTATTAGTCTTATACTTTCTAAGCCTATGTCATCTCTTCTGAGATAGAAGATACCACAAGTAACCAAAATAACTTTCAGAATTCAAAGGGACATGCTATCACTAGCTTATGTGACATCTAGTTCCATAGCTTTCTCCTTTAGTGTGACATCAAGAACCTCCAGCCCTTGTCCCAAACTAGCAGTCACACAGCTCCTAGGAAAAGCAGAGTTCTAACTGCCACTGAGAATGTTTTTGTAGGAACAGAACTGCCTTCCCACCCAGCCTACGGGGCTCCCTCCCAAGCTGCAGAACCAGGACTGAAAAAGGAGAGAAGCAGACCCCAGCCTGCCCCAGCACCCACAGAACTGGTCCCCCTCTTGATTGGGCTCCTCCAATCTTCTCCTCAGCAGCCGCTATCCAAACTAGACTCCTTTCCTTCTTTTCAATCTTACTTTACAATCAAAACCTTCTCCTTCAAAGTTGTGCTTTAGTTTTACTTTCCATTATCATTAAAAAAAAAAAAAAAAGTATAGACATAGTAAGTAGACAACAGTTGAGAGAATGCAGAATGGAAGATATAAAAGAAAATCAATAGTGCTGTGCAATTATAACAATGACGAATCAAGCCAAGAAACTCAAGATCCTACCTCTGGTCTCCGGAGGGGACTGGAAATGCATTCTCTCTCCAGTGAGAAATAACCCATTTGGGCTATTCAAAAGGGAGCATAGTGATTTAGTTTTCTTCTTTGAAGAGTCTGATTGCACTTGGGGCCATTTTTGGAAAATATGGGTGACATATTGAGAACTTACTAACCCTCTTGAATTTTATCAGAGAAGAAACCAAAGGGCAAAGGAAAACTTAACCAGTAATATGCTCATTCCTGCTCACCCTGATGCAAAAGCCTGTCCCCAGTACTTAGAAACAAATCTATCTGATTCCTTGGGGACCTCATGCATTTAGATAGATGCATAGAGCACATCAAATGCTTTTGTAATATTCTGTTCCATCTGGAGTTAAAGGAGAATATTCCATGAGAAGAAGTAAAATGCAGAGGAAATTATCACTGGCTGTGATAAACCAAGGAAGCTATGCGGAAATAGCTCAGAGATAGAAAACAATTAGCTTGGTCTTAACCATCCAGCAGAAAAGTATAAAAATGAGGTATAAAAAAGTAAAGCCATATTAGTATGCTGAGCTGTAAAAGGCTCAAGTCAACAACTTCTGACATTGCTAGTTCTGCAGATAACTGACTACTCTTATGGACTATATTGGATTACTTTACTGAATTCACACACCTACAATATTAGACTGGCAATACCCATCTCTGACAAGAGTAAACAAAAAGGGGATATAAATGAAGAACAAGTTTGTAGTGAAAAAATACATATCTGTATATACAAAATAGGATAGATATACAGATATATGTATATATATATATATATATCTTTCTCTTAGTTCACTGAGATTTGTACTAATAGTGTTTAGACAAGATATCATATATGTGTCTTCTACTATGAATAACTACTATGAAGACAACAATATGCAATGTATTAATTATTGCAACTATGCTAGTAACCTGTTTTGAAACTGTCTCAATTCTATTTCTTTCTCAATAAAATTAATATAAAAATAAAGAAAAGCAAAGACCTATGCCTGCTGGTAACACGATTGCCTGACAATTAGCAGGCCAGGGTCTGATAGCAGAGGCAGGTGGCCTTCTCAGAGCACACAGCACCTTGCAGAACAAAACTCCCTTCTCCATAAGCCAGCCATCTTCCCACTGCCCAAATCAAAACACGTATTGCCTCAAATATTTAATTCTCACCTTACAAAATCTGTGCTTTTCTTTGATGTGAAATATGGCATTCACGTGTATATGTATACATGCCTAGGTAATAAAAAAAATTTATTAAATACAGTTTCTCTAGGCTATATAAAATTTTAAACCTCTATAATAGTCTGTTAAACACCTGTACCAAGAGAATATTTATTCACCTACATAACAAATATTATTTTTGACTTACAATGTAAACACTGCAAGAGTCATTAAAATGAATGAAAGGTTAGTCTCTTCTCTCAAGTACAGGGGAAAGGTGAATGAAAATTATTGCAACACCCACCACTGTGAATTAAGTGTATGTTGATGGTGCAAATAATAGAGCACATGATTTCCGAAGAAAAAAAAGAATCTCAAAACAACCATCCAAAAAATCATTTTGGGAGGCTCAGCACTAAAATAAATTTAAACAGTAACATTTTGAGAGTAAACTGCTGAGTTTTAATGTGTTGCTTTAGTACAGAGCAACTTAAGGAATTATGGCATATATTTTGTAAAAATGTATGGAGTTGTATTAGTCAGTCTTCCCCTGGGGGCAGATCATAAAAGTCTAAAATGAGTGTAGAAAGAAAGAAGAAATGTATTGATTTTGGAGAGGAAAACACTGAAGACGTCTCAGGAAGGGTGAAGGACAGGGCCGTGTTGTGATTGGGCCAGCTTTTAGCAAGTAGCCCTCCCTGGACCAATCAAGTGAGGCTGTGAGAGTGGACATATTTTATAAAAATGGCACCCTCTGCATTCTCCTCAAGTTGATATAAAGGGAATATAGCTTATGAAGGGGGAGGGATATGGAAAAGATAAGCCATAAAGTCCTATATGCTCAGTGGTGTGAAATTACAGTCCTTTATAACAGCAAAAAATTCTGCTCCATAAAAATTAGCAACAGCACCTGAATATGGCCAGGAGCTGCCATTCTGTTATCATTCAAGATTTCCACTTTACGAAAATCAACAGAACAACGTGTACTTTAAAGGAGAAAAAAATAGAGCACCTCTAGGCATTCATGGCAGCCTTTATGTCAAAAAGGACAAAGAAACCTCAGTACAAATTCCTCAGGGATTACCAACACTGTAGAGCTTGATGTGATCCATGACATGCCACAATAATGGAAACAAAGAGACACGCTCCCATGTTCTTTAATGTGTCCAGTTCTACTACCAGGTCATGAAAACTGCAACTGTCACACAGTCTTCTTCATCGCATAGCTGAACAAGTTCAACCAAATTTTGTCTAACCTCTGTTTCACTTGGGTGCCTTTAAAGACAGCTGTCCCCAACTCCTAGCTCTTCATGGTTTCCAGGTGACAACTTGGCATAGCTAAGTTCCTCAGGGAGAAACAAGGAGTCGGGAGCTGCTTTTGTGATTCTCTCCCTTTTGTGATTCTCATTTATTTGGGAAGAGGCCATGGAGAGATTCCCCTTGGAGGGGCCGGCAGCTTCCCCCTGATGAGTGCCCAGGGTTGTGCAGGAGTAATCATGCTCATTACTGTTACTCACCTGAATTTTCCTGCAATGGTTGCAGGTCTGAGGCTTTTCCCAGATAATTCCTTGAGCCACCAAAGTGCCACTACCAGATTTAACAAATAAACGTGTGTGACATCCAGAGAAATTAATTTCACACAAACACGTTTTAGTAGAAGTATTGTATATACCATGCAATGTTTGGACTATGCTAAAAATCTAATTCCTATCCAAAGTTTGATGTTAGCTGAGCAACCTGCCTTTTATCTAGAAATTCTATCCTCCAAGCTCTTTTTTTTAGTGTTGTCTTTCATTCTTTTCCTAAAGTTTTCCACCTAAACTTTTTCCAATAATTAAATTTTATCAGGAATTTTATCCAAATCTTCCAAGTTTGGAGCTTTCCTCTCTCCTGTGGTCATGATACTCTAAATTCAGAGAAGGGCCAAAGAATGGCAGAAAAGAAAGAAAACAGACAGTAAATGATTATTAATCATTTTCTCTTTCAAATAATTTCTTTTTTCTCCATGGCATTCTAATTCAGAAGAACAGTCATGCTGTCAAAGATGTCTTGGCATGAGCCTCTGAGAGTCTTGCCATTGTTACTTTCTAAAATACCTACTAGTGCAGGCCAGCAACACCAAATGCATTCTGGGGGGGACGCACAGGGACCTGTGTGCAGAGAAACACTGCCAACAGGGCAGTTCCCCACCCATCTGTCATAAGCACGTGCACATCCTTGCAAGAAGCCTGCCACAAGGGGAAGGGGAGGATGTATATCACCTCTCCATGTTGAGAATTTATATCTGATCCTACGCTCACAGTGTCAGGTCTGGGAGGTCCTTGTATTAAACACAAATCATAAAATACTTGAAAAATGAACATGAAAACCATGACTCTTCCTTCAACTCAATGTCTCCAGTGTCACTTCTATTTGAGAATTTTTTAAAGTTTTTGTTGGAGGCAGGGAGTGTGTAGGAAGGTAACAGAGTTATATTTATCCAAGAAAAATAGTATACTTCTAGTGGAGGACAAAAGAATTCTACCAAGGACCTTAGCGAGAGATTTAAAAACAAATCCCCAGGTTTGTTAGATGGCTATGTACCCAGTTGCTGGGACTCTACCACAAAACCCTTAAGGCTAATAAATAAAGGGAATCAATCTGGCACTTATCCTACCTATCCAATGCTCTTTGGTGACACTTCTCACATTTTGAGGTAATCAAGCAGTTAATGAAAGATATCTCTTCTTTGTGGGAAAGTTTCTACTAATAAATATAGAAGGAAAGATAAAACTAGAAAACCTCCCTTTCCAAGCCCTGGAATGAAATAATGGGTTGAGGCAGAAATCATCAAAGGAATGGAAACTTTCATGGAGGGATGAGTCACCTGAGCCCATGCATTAAACTTAGCATCAGTTAATGTGGGACAACGGGACCTATACCCTCATGGCATGAAGAACAGGAAGTAGCGACACTACCCAGAAAAGTGCCTTGCCTAGAAACTGAATCCCATCGAACCTCTAAACCCTTGCATCATCCTCTGTACATTTGTGTATGTTTTAAAATATTCACTTGTAAAAGTTTAAAAGAAAAATATGTTTTCAGAATTTTCTTGAGTCCCTTTGCTCTGACTCCAGTCTTAAGTCCTTCAAAGGTACATTATTAGTTCCCTTCTCCATCCTGAACAGAGCCAAGTCTTTCTTTGATGACTGAGGTCATCATTTCAGGCTTATTATAATAAACTTCAAATAGAAGTTTCCATAGCTACAGATTTGAGCCGTGAAAAGGAGCTTGAACTTCCTCTACACTAAGCCAGAATACTCAGGCATTGATCAGAAATAGTTCTCAGGACCTTTCATGTACTAAGGATTCTTGCCACCTATTTTCTTGACATTTGACCATTTCTTGATAAAATTCTACAAAGCATTCAAAAATCCCAATGTGTGGGTGAGAACAGGGATTACTGAGACCTCCTAGTTAATCAATTCTGATGATCGGAGGTTTACCTTATAGACAGCAGAACCTGCAGCAGAGAAAGGGGCACTGGGCTGGCTCACCAGAGGCAATGCTTACCCAGCCTCCCGGCCTACTTGCCAGAACCTTCTCTGAGAGACGGTCAGCCCTATGCATGTCCTAAAACCAGGCAAGGTTAACTGAGATTTCACACGGTAACAAGTGCAGCCAGGTGTGGTGGAGCAAGTCTGTCACCTAACCTTCTGGAGGCTGAGGAATGAAGCTGGCAAGTTCTAATCCTGCCTGGATGAATTAGCAGCTTAGTGGGCCACTATCTCAATGCAAAAAATAAATAAATTTAAAAGAGCTGGTGACATAATTCAGCGTGGAGGCCCTGCAGCATGGCAAAGAAAGAAAGATAACAAGGTAACAAGCACAATGAAAATAAACCTGATTCAGGCCAGGAAAATAGCTCGTTCCCAGACTCAAACTGAGCATGGTGGCACATGCCTATAATCCCAGAGCTAGGGAGGCTGAGACAGGAGGATCACTACAGGCCTGAGCTGCATAGTGAAACTCTGTACCAAAAAAAATAGATAAATACATAAATAAATATATTTTCCAAAAATTTAAATACAGAGGGCCCGGGAGATGGCTCAGTGGAATAAGCGCTTCCCTGGCAAGCTCAAGGGTCTGAGTTCGATCCTCCCTGGTTCCTCAAAAAAAAAAAAAAAAAAAAAAAAAAAAAAAAAAAAAAAAAAAAAAAAAAAAAAAAAAAAAAAAAAAAAAAAAAAAAAAAAAAAAAAAAAAAAAAAAAAAAAAAAAAAAAAAAAAAAAAAAAAAAAAAATCTCCAAAAATTTAAATACAAAAAATAAACCTTAGGACTGGGGAGATGGCTCAGTGGAGTAAGTGCTGTCCCGGCAAGCACAAGGGCCTGAGTTCAATCCCCGGTACCAAATAAATAGATAGATAGAATGTAAATAGATGATAGATAGATGATAGATAGATAGATAGATAGATAGATAGATAGATAGATAGATAGATAGATAGATAGATGATAGATAGATAGATAGCTAGATAGATAGATAGATAGACAGACAGACAGACAGACAGACAGACAGACAGACAAAGACAGAGGTCAGATGAATAAGGAAAAGAATCCAAAACCAAGAAGAGTGATTGGGAAACTGGACAATGAAACAGAAAGTGACCCTCATAGAGATCCAGAGAAATTACTTTTCCCCTGTGATTCATGGCTCCAGCCAGATAAGAAAGGGCGTTGCAAGGAAATCAGACAGAGCAGGTGACAAAAGAGAAGCTAAAGATAGAAAAAAGCTCAACTTGGGATTTAAGGTAGGGGCAGGGTGAACAGATCAGCATTCATAATTGAAGGGGACATAACCTACAGAAGAGGCTGCCCTGCTCCAAGAAGAGATAAATCTATGCCATTACCAGAGCAGCAGGGATGGGATTTAATGTTCCAGGCTTGAGTGGAGTGAGCAGAATTGAAGCCGCTGGACCTGTGGGAGGCCTCAGGCCTTCTCCCACCAGGAGTCTTCAGCTCTGCACCCAAGCTATCGGCATTTGCTGGGCTGTAGTGGGAGAAGTAGGGATTAGGGAGGAACCACTGGAGTGGAAGGAAACAGAATAGGAAAGGGGAGCTCAGGGAAATCTATTTTGTAGGAAAAATAATCTCTTTCTTGTCTTGTTAAATAGAAGGACTCTAAAGTTATCCAGTGAAGCAATCTGTTTAAACCTAGACCTATAACCAACATTCCCTGCACTCATAGTGATTGATTGCCTACCACATTCAATGTACCAGTGATGCAGGAGCCAAAAGGAAATAATCAAGGTGATCCTGAAAACAATAAACCAAAAGAGCAATTGATTTCTGAGTTGGAATATCAGCAGTTCGACTATAAGGAGCACTGAACTACTGACTATCATCTGATCTCGATATAGATTCGGTTCCTCTATTCATCTACTCAAGTGTCCAACCACAAGCTCACCAAACCTTCATTCTATGTAGGACTTGTAACAGATGATGGGAATAGAAAGATGAAAGGTATAACACTTGACCACAAATAATTCCGCCTGCCAGAAAAAAAGGAGGGAAAAAACCAAACCAAAACACAAGTTAAAGTGCAGCATAAGCACAAATCCCACAGCTGCTCAAGGTAGTAGGAGAGCCCAGGAATGGCTGCACTTTACTCCAAATGGTAAAAGAAGAGGAAAGCACTCCACCATTCTGAAGACAAGGGCGAGCTCGTGCAGGCAGGACAAGGGTCTCCCTGTGGTTGGGATTCACATGGCACAGGAACAAAGAGGAGCTGAAAGAGCCGTTCCTCAACCTTGGCATTCTGAATTGTGTTATTATGTGTTGTGCATTACAGATTAGCAACACCACTGGCCTCTACTACTAGGTGTAGGCAACACACACACACACACACACACCATTGTCTATAGATAATCAGAAATATTTGCAGACATTGTCAAATGTCCCCTAAGAGGCAAAACTGTCCTTGGTTGAGAATCAGTCAATCAGAGGCAAATATATATGAATGGCTTTGCATAGGATTTGGATGTTCTCTTTTAAGCAAAGAAAACCATGGAAAGAGTTGGCATTGCAAGCTGTGTCTTTGAGATGCACTGCTTTCTGCAGAGAAGGATAAAGCTGAGCTAAAGGAGCAGTCAAGAGGAGACTACTGCAACAGTCCGGGCAAGGAAGGATATGAGCACAAGCAATAGGATGACAGGGGGTACTCCAAAAGAAAGCCAGCTGGAAGAGAGGGGCATGATAAAAATGATGTCATGCCCTCCTTCTTGACCTTTCAGTCAAAATAATAACCAGAGAGCAAACAAGCTAAATCTTAAAATGATTATAACTGGCAAATAGATTTACAGTGTGGTGATAGAAAAATGAATACTTCATGAAGCTTTCCTAAGGAAACATTACTGCTTTTCCAAAACTCATTTCACATTAAAATTAATACATTCATTTATTTAACAACAACACTATTAACTTCTAGGGCTACCAGACAGTAGGAGAAACTGTGTGTAAACATGTAGTATTGCACAGAGCAATGAAACCGTATGTGTGCTGGGTTGGTGATGACCTTCTGAATAAGAGACCTCAGTCTCTCTCTCTCTCTCTCTCTCTCTCTCTCTCTCTCTCTCTCTCTCTCTCTGTCTTCCTCTCTGTCTCTGACTCTTTCTGTCTCTGTTTCTGTCTGTCTGTCTCTCTCTCTCTCTCTGTTATTGATACTTCAAATGTAGCCCATCCCAAGAGTGAAAGAAACATAAAGAAAAACCCCAGGCAAACAACACCATCCTGTTTTTCAAGCAGATACTCCTTCTTGCATGAACCAAGCACATCCTCTTTCTGGAATTACCTAGTACCATTTGCCCACTGATCTCAAAATGTCAAGGTATTTCCAAAGCCACTTATTTGTGTCTCCTCTGAAAGCACATTTACATGAGGAAATTAAAATGCTCTCACTGGGATGGCTGTCAGATGGTGACACACAGGTACACCACTTACCTCTGTTCCCACTGAGATCTGTGAGAGCAGTGGCGCAGTACGCCTGTACCTGGCAACACCAGCATCATACTCCGCGTCCAGAGCTGTCCAATAGCACAGCACCCCGTCATCCTCCTGGTCCTCCTCCTCTTTCCTCCTCATACCATCTCCGCACCCCTCCCAGCACCACACCTAAATAAACCCACTTTCACCTTCTCTGCCCATGCACTCTGCACCTCTAAACCACACAACTCTGTTCTCACAGGCTGTCCTGCAAGTTGAAATTTGAGTAAAACCACAAATTGAATCTCTGGTAGGACAAGCATTGAATTGGTTAATTAACATTTTTCTCCTTCAAAGTCTGCTTTATTCCCTTACCTTTTCTATTTCATTTTCAACTCCCCGGTATCTGACTTGTTAACCACTCTCTCTGGAGACTGCTGGTCTTTCCAAAGAGACTGTTACAGGAGGGGAAAATAAGCTTGTTCTGCCCCAACTTACTATTATGGGAACAAACACCTCGGGAGAAATAACATTTATAAACTTCCTGTCATCCAATGTGCTGTTCAGACACCATTCATTTTAACTTAATTTGCAGGACTGAAAAATCTCAAGCTCACTCGCTGTATAAAAAGTGACTTTTTAGCTATTTCCTACTATCATTTTCCCTCCTGCCAATAGTTCAAATTTAAAGAGTGGCACAGGCTGGAAACCCTTCATTTATAGTTAAACAATGACTCCAAGGGCATTCTTACCTGGAAGGCGACATTTTTCTCCATTCAAAATCTAATAACAATATCAGTGCACAGACTGCAACAATGATATTGGTGATGTAGCACTTGGAGTCCATGAATACTTCATAAAAATCTCCAGAAAATGTGATTTAAGAACTAGCTTCCCTGGTACCTGCTCTGCCCATATTTCTTGTAATATTCACTCATATTTTATTTATGTGCAAAAAAACAATATGCTTACCCCCACAAAACTCTAACTGCTTGTATAAAAAATTATATACTATCTTATGTACAAGTGCTTACACTAATTTGTAGTGGATAAACTAATCAATTAAGCCAGGTGTACTTCTTCTCATAGGGATTGTCAGCTTACAATTTATTATACTCTCTAACATTAAAATCCATACTGGCATATAGCTTCTATTTCTGAAAAATAAATTAATAATCTGGGTATTCTTAGGCCCAGCTGACTTTCAACTGTTGTCACTACCTCCCACCTAAAACTGTAAGTGACAATTAATGGGCAGTAGGGGACTTTTGAGAGGTGCACCAAGACAGTAGTCACTACCCTTTGAACTATGTTTGAATTAGGGTGAAATACAGGATCTCTTTCTACTTACTTTGAACTGTCAAGCTGAGCATCAATGCTCCATTTGAACACTGATGTTCTATTCATTCTGTTGTTCCATGAAACCCTTTTTGACAATGACCTCAATTTTACTAACTCCATCCACTGGTCACTTTAAGCCCCTGCTTTGGCTGACGCCCCTTTTCTTTCCTCTCATCCTCTTACTGGACTACAGTACTTCTATGAAATTCCTTGACTCTTTCTCCAATTATTCCAGTGATTATCTTATTTCAGTGGTGATCTCTTCATTTTCCGAGAAATCCATCTTGTTCTCCATGGTACTTTTCAATTTAATAGCACTTTGGTCCTCTTACAAAGGGAATTGCTCCCAAATCTTCTTCACTATCACAGCAAAGCTGTTCTTCAGCTCCCTAAATTTTCTGTTTCTTCAGGGGTCAGTTTTTTGGGATTATATTTTGCTTATCTTCTATGCTGTAAAATTCCTTCACTGTAAGGCCAAGCAGGAGGATGGTCAACTGGCAAGCGTTTTTTAGGATGACAAGGTGAACAGGTGACAACCAGCTTTGTTATAGGCTATCTAAATGACAGAATCTGCAGTGCTTTATGCAGGGAGTAAAACACTAACAGCTCTCCCTCGATATTTGTTCAAGTTCTCTATGAAAAAAACACTTTGGATTTTTTTCTCTGTTGATGTTATTGTTTGAAGAAAATTACTTGGTCACTAAACTTTTTGAGGAGAAAGTGGGCAATTTGTCCTTAGATGAAGAGGACTTAAACATAACCTCCAGGTCAGAGGCCAATTGCACAGTACCGTGGTTATCTATAACACTAATGTACACTTCGGAAGGCTAAGAGAAAGAATTTTTGAAGTTTTTCCACCATAAAGAAATGGCAAATGAGGAAATAAGTGTTTTTAAACTGATTTAAACACTGTTCAACATATAAATGCATCAAACTTTACATGGTACTCCATCAATATGTACAAGTTTTGTGTTTCACGACCAGTGAAAAATGAAAAACACATAACCTTTAACTTTGCCTTCTTCAAACTTCCATTCCTGTACTGTGATGTGCCTTCTCTGAGTTTGCAATATGGGAACATTTTAGGTACTCCAAGAAGACTGGCTCTGTTCTCAGCTTCTGCAATTGTCGCGGGGTAGGAAGGTCTCTAATCTACTCCACCAATCTCTAAGCTAGAGTGGAAGCAGCCCAGTTACCATATCTTTTTAGGTAAATTGAGGACATCAGTTTTGTTCTTAATTACTTGTCAGTCTTTGTTAATCCACTATGACATTTGGATGCATATATTATTAAAATATTCTGTAATGTGTAGTTTTTCAACACAGAAGCCATTAAAGGCAGATATTAAATAATATGCCAGGAATCATACCTGAGTGACTCTTTCTGAACCCCACTTGAATGAACAAAACTTTTCCCACTCAAAATCCTGTCATTATCAAATGCTTCATGGTACAGAGACCACTATGTCATTATGTGGTATTGGATAAAATAAAGATTCAAGCCTGAATTCAGCTTCAGTTCTACATAAAAATTTGGGGGGATTTTGGGTTTCATAAATGTTTTACTTGTCTATAAAGATTCGAACATTATTTTTGCCAGAAATGTGTGTCTAAAAGCACGTAGCTGTTTATTTTCTGTGAGAATTCCTAAGTGCCTATCAAATACTCATCCAATCTTCCATTAGGAGTCCTTTCTTCTTTATACCCCTTGCAGCTACTGGGGTACCATTTGTGCTGGCCTTCCCTTCAGAAGCCCCTATACTCATGATTCCACTTGTTTTCTGGCTATTGCAGTGATTAACTTTTCTGTTATCCTCTCACCTCTTTGACCATATTGTCAATATCCTACATCTCTTGGTGGAAACTAACGCAATTTTCTGCAGTTTTTGTTATGTTCTTTCATCCTTCCAAAAGAAGCTTTTTAAGAACTTTCTTCTGTTTCCTTTAGTGGATCATTTTTTAAATACATTTTATCTGTAACTTCAAGGCAATGATTCCTTTCTTGTACATTACAGAAATGCTCCAAAGGCATCATGTGTTATTTTTGTAGGTTCATTTCTGCATCCTTGTTATGGTTTGTGTCTAGACATCCTCCTGAAGCCTCAGGTGGTCAGAGAGGGTTTTTGGAGGTGGCTGAATCTAGTGTGTGTGATTGACTGGTGATGCAGTGCAGGTGTTAAGGGGGCTGGGATTAAAGGTGGGTGATTGCTGGATCAGTCCACTGATTGCACTGGCACCACCCTAATCCTAGTAGACTGGATGCAATATAAGAGGCAGAAAGAGGTTTGCCTTCTCTGTCTCTGTCTCTCTGTCTCTGTCTGTCTGTCTTTCTCTCTCTCTCTCTCTCTCTCTCTCTCTCTCTCTCTCTCTCTCTCTCTCTCTCTCTCTCTCTCTCTCTCTCTCTCTCTCTCTCTCTCTCTCTCTCTCTCTCTC